>JAMQGT020008430.1:0-68908 GCA_024447675.2 Pterophyllum scalare
AGCATTGCCTGTAGCTGTATTCTGCATTTATTGCTAAGCATTATCACTACCGTGTACCTCTGAATGTGTTAGCAGCCTCAGAGCAACTAATATGGAATGCCAGTCACTTCTACTCAACAAGGAGGCTCGAGCCGCATCCCTTTTTATACAGGTGTCACAACCAACAAGTTCAAGTTTTTCTAACAATTTTTTCACCACGTTCATTCATGGCCTTATAGACCTGCCAGCCAATTACACAGACCTGTTTTATCTGTCTGGAAACACACACAGAGGCTCTTCTTAAAGAGTCCATAATTTAGATGTCACACAGGAAGAGCCCGCAGCCTGCAGCATGCTGTGGAATGTTTCATTCCAGAGAAATATGATGGGTTTTATAATTCTGTCACAGGGCGAGTAGACTGGCAGACACTGTGTCACATACTGTACATAGGTTTTCAATTATAGTGGGGCAGACGCTGATAACAGTTCAATTAATGGCTTGCTATGTGTTTCTGAAGCATGAGTGAGTGAGGAGACCTACTGTATGGGGAGGGATGCTGCAGTATACATCGAGTGCACAATAGAGAGGTCAGAGAAAATGTAAAGTCTTTGAGGATAAAGCTTGCATTTCCCATGTGGCACATCAGGGTTTCAAGATTCGCATTTACATATTATTCTTTCACAACCTGCAGCATACATTGTCAGACCGACATCTCGGTAATAAATCACACTGCTGTGGCCTCTGCTAAGAATAATGAATAAAAAACTGGTACATGGCTTGAGATGATGTCTGAAATCTGTCAAATTAAAAGATTAAGCAAACAAATACATGGAGAAACCTCAGGGCAAGATTTGATGATTAAATGCTGCTGATTTATTTGAGTCACATGCCTGCCCAAAATTATAGTGCCTGTGCTAAAATTTAAAAATGGACCTATTATGGTCATTTTCCAACTCTGTATTTTCTATTTGTATTTATTTTTGGCTTTACATGATTCCCTGTTTAAAATAATCCTTTTTATCTTATACATGGGGCCTTGTTGCAGGGAGAGGAGCTAAAACAAGCTGTTTTAGCTCCTCTCCCTTTAAGTCTTCAGATTGGTTATCCCCCCCACCCCCTAAACAGAAGGTATGAACCACAGGTGGGTGTGGCTTCTACAAAGACAAAACTATGTGACTGAGATGGTCACATTAGGGATAGCCACTCTCCATGACATTGTAGTAGTGAAAAACTGTCTGAGACAGTGTTTAAAGTAGTGTGAAGCACTGAGATTTTAGCTACATAACCTGGCCTCTACTTGAAGCCATGTTACAGGTTAACTTTATTCTGTTATTTTATTGTCTACTTTTTGTTCTGCTTAAAAACAAACAACAACAAAAAAAAACTATGTCCACTATATTGCCAAAATGATTCACTCACCCATCCAAATCATTGAATTCAGTTGTTCCAGTCACTTCCATGGCCACAAGTGTATATAACCAAGCACCTAGGCACGCAGACTCTTTCTGACTGCTTTCATTCGTTGTGAAAGAATGGGTCGCTCTCAGGAGCTCAGTGAATTCCAGCGTGGTACCGTGATAGGATCCCACCTGTGCAACAAGTCAAGAAATTTCGTCACTCCTAAATATTCCACAGTCAGCTGTTAGTGGTATTATAACAAAGTGGTGTGCCACAAAGTGGCACACCACGTAAAAGATCGCCAACTTTCTGCAGAGTCAATCACTACAGACCTCCAAGCTTCATGTGGCCTTCAGATTACCTTAAGAACAGTGCGTAGAGAGCTTCATGGAATGGGTTTCCATGGCTGAGCATCTGCATCCAAGCCTTACATCACCAAGCGCAATACAAAGCATTGGATGCAGTGGTGTAAAGCACGCCGCCACTGGACTCTAGAGCAGTGGAGACGTGTTCTCTGGAGTGACAAATCATGTTTCTCTATCTGAGAATCCGATGAACTGTCTGGGTTTGGTGGTTGCCATGAGAACTGTACTTGTCTGACTGCATTGTGCCAATTGTAAAGTTTGGAGGGGGGGGGATTATGGAGTGGGGCTGTTTTTCGGGAGTTGGGCTTGGCCCCTTAGTTCCAGTGAAAGAAACTCTGAATGCTTCAGCATACCAAGACATTTTGGACAATTTCATGTTCCTAATTTTGTGGGAACCGTTTGGGGATGGTCCCTTCCTGTTGCACCAGTGCAAAAAGCAAGGACCATAAACACATGGATGAGCAAGTTTGGTGTAAAAGAACTTGACTGGTCTGCACAGAGTCCTGACCTCAACCCAATAGAACACCTTTGGGATGAATTAGAGCAGAGACTGTGAGCCAGGCCTTCTCTTCCAACATCAGTGTCTGACTTCACAAATGTGCTTCTGGAGGAATGAAAGAGAAGAGTTGGAGAAGAGTTGAAGCTGTTTTTGGTGCATAGGGTGGGCCAACATCATATTAAACCCTGTGGATTAAGAATGGGATATCACTCAAGTTTATATGTGTGTGAAAGGAGACAAGTGAATACTTTTGGCAATATAGCGTATTTGTGGCTTTCTCAGGATTCACACTCTCCAAACCAACCACAAATAAAGGTGGAAAGTGTTGATAGTTCCACGGTTTGTTATGACACTTGATAAAACATTACAGAAAATATTACCAAATTTTTCACAGTATAAATAAAACAGTACCATTATTATATATATATATATAATATGTAATTAGTTATTTCATATTTTCACTACCGTTTTAGTCAGAATCCTCATCTTAAGTCTTTAGAAATGTCTCATTGTTAAACAAATAATTGAACACAATGAACAGTCTCTCCAGTGAAAGTAAAGGATGAATTCAAACAGGTTTTTTTTTTTAAATAACTTTTCATTTACATTGTGACTCAGGTAAAGTCATGTTTAGGTAAAAATAGTAAACTTCAAAGGAGGCAGAGCTAATGAGTCAGCACATATCAATTGCTTAAATAGAGGTAGTTGTATATTTCTCTGTGATTTGTAATGATTTTTTTGTTTTTAAAAAGCAGGAGTCAGCTTTGGCTTGTGGCAAATACCTCCCTGAGTTGAGCTTGGCTGTAGCCAGGATGAAATGAATCCCATATGTGGTGTTTTGGCCTTTCTTCTTTTTAAAAACCATTACAGAAATGTTAGCGTGCAAGTAAATAGAGCAGTAATGAAGAAATTTCAAAAGCCTAAAGGTTTGCTATCTGCAATGTGTTTACTAGTGGACAGTCCCCTGCCTCTTATTTTGAAAGTTCAGTCACTGCTGACCAAATAGCCCTCGCCCTTTCACGTTTTGTGTTTCTCTACCACCAGGGCGGGCAGGCTGCTGCTGTGGCTGTCCTCAGTATCATTTGGCTTCATTGCCAGCGAGTTGGACAGGCTCCACCTCTACCTTCCCAGTTTGCCGTTGGCAGATGTAGTGGAGAACTTGTCAAAAAATTCATGCTTAGTTCAAAGAAGCATGCATGCACGCATTCATTTTGTGTGCAAGCACAAACATGCACCTACACCACAAATAGAATCTAATTCTGTGTGAGAAGCAGGGGTTGTTGGGAAATTCTCTTTATCCTCCAGAATACTGAGACTCTGACCTCTGTGTCCCCACAGAGCTCCATGTTGTAGCTAGAGCCCGGTGCTGACTATATTTGTGTCTAGAAATCTAAATTAATCTAAAGTCCTGTTGTTAAGCATGAAAGTCTCACCACTAATGGTCTGTTCATCTCTAATGTCAACTAGGTGACTCCAATGAAAACAAGCCATTGGTGGGGGCAGAGGACGAAGAGGTGGCCAAGATGGGCTGTCCCAGTTTGGGTGAACACACACAGCTAGAAGTGGTCATAGAAGAGTCCTATGAGTTCAAGGTAAGTAAGTAAGTAAGTAAGAGTGTGTGTGTGGGTGTGTGTGTGTGTGTGTGTGTGTGTGTATTGTACTAACGTTCTCATTACCAGAGCAGGTGTATGTGAGCATTTCCCTTAACTTTTCTCTCATTTTAGGTCTTGCTCGGTTGCTATCAAGCAAAAAGTAAATGTCAGTTGCCCCGTGTCATTAATTTTGCAGTGGATGCAGAATATTGCCTTCACTGATGAGATGATACTAATCTTTAAAAAATTGTATTTCAGTAAAAAACAGGCCCAAAACAAGCCTGGCTTTGTCATTTCATAAATATTTCACACTGTGATGAGGGCCTTCCTACATCTGATCAGTTTCTAACTTAACACCATCATCACGTGTGTGCAGCCCAGGGCTCCCTGTGGCTTTACTCTCCTTGGACCCCCAAAGTAGAGTTGCCTGTCTCCTGTTTGTGTACATTGTCATCACATTGTCTTGATTGTGTTTTTCCTCTAATTTGAGATTTTTTTATTTTTATTTTTGGTCTTGAAATGTTACCACTCGTGTGTGTCTGTTGACCGATTTCATTTTTTCATTTGTCCATTTTTGTCATTTTGTGTGTGTGCATGTGTGTATGTGTGTGTACATGCGTGTGTGTGTGTATGTGCATGTGTGCAGAGAGCAGTAAATACACTCATTAGGCATGCTGAAAAGGTAATCCATCTTTTTCATGCATGCAATGCTTGTTCTTTAGTTATCTATTGTACAATACTGAAATGTAAGTCACATCACAATCTTTAAATTCTTAGTCTTTGCCACACATGGGGATTAATTTATAACTTATCTTACTGGGACTGCTAAAATGCAATATATTTTATAATGCTTTTAATATAGTAGGTAGTAAAAAGCCGTGTCAGTAAAGTTATGGTAATGATTGCCGGTGCTTCTCCTTAGCTGCTTTCAGCTCTTTTGCAACATCTTTTATCACCTTCCTCTTCTTGGCTGTTTTAGAATAAAACACTCAAGCAGTATGCCAGAAGATTGTTTTTGGTTTTTTTTTCTTGAATTTTTACAGGGAAGTATAAGTAAAATGTGGCACAGCTGATTTCACAGCAGCATCTTAATTAGCACATCCTATATCTGGAATTCTAAGTGTCCTGAAATACTAAAATGTGAACGTGTGTATAGGGTGGGTTTTAATTCAAAGGCTTGAAATCCGTGTTTTCCTCTTTCTGTGTGGCTGCAAATGAATTAACAGCTTGAGGGTTGTGTCTTTCCTGTTCTGCCTGGTCTGTATGCACTTGCATGGTTGATATTTCTGCGTGTGTGTTTTTTTTTATGTGCGCACGTGTGTGTGTGTGTGTGTGTGTGTGTGTGTGTGTGTGTGTGTAGAGTACAGTAGATAAGCTGATCAAGAAGACAAACCTGGCCTTGGTGGTGGGAAGCAGCAGCTGGAGGGAGCAGTTTGTCAGTGCTGTTACAGTCAGCGCAGGTAACACACACGCACACACACACACATGCACACACACACACACACACACACACACACACACACACACAGAGCAAAGAGCTTCATTTTGGTTTATCTTTCTTGTTTTATTTTTAAAGAGGAAAGACATTTGTTAAAATGTTGCATTCGTATTTTATTTGGCCCCTTATTGTGTATTTATTTTAATCTATTCATTGTCTTGTTACAGAGGTTTCTTTGCTGTCACATTGGGAGGTTTTATTTAGTTTTAGTCATAAAAAGTTTTTTGGCATTTTAAGAAATACACAATAACTTTTCCATCTACACACTTACAGGAGCTTTTATGACATCCCATTCTAAATTCATAGGCATTATTATCCCCCTTTGCAATTATTACAGCTTTCACTCTTCTGGGAAGGCTTTCTACAGGATTTTGGAGTGTATCTGTGGGAATTTCTGCTCATTCATTCAAAAGGGGGGATAAATGGGCACACGCTGATTGTTGGATGAGAGGGACTGGCATGCGTTCTCCGTTCTAGTTAATCTGTTGTTGGGGTTGTAGTCTCTGTGAAGGCCAGTCAAGTTCTTCCACACCGAACTCATCCAGCCATGCCTTTATGGATCTTGCTTTGTGCACTGGGGCTGGAACTGAAAAGTGCCTTCCCCAAACTGTCTTGGTAAGCTGAAGTGTTGAGATTTCCTTGGAACTAAGAGGTCCAGCTCAGCCCAAAAAGACAACACCATAGCATTATTCTCGCTTCATCAAACTTTACAGTTGGCACCATGCAGTCAGGCAGGTAACATTCACCAAAGTCAGAATTGTCCAGCCGACTACCAGATAGAAAAGTGTGATTTGTCACTCCACAGATCAAGTTTCGACTGCTCCAGAGTCCATCAGCGGCATGTTTTACAACACTCAATCTGACGCTTGGCATTGCTCTTGGGGATGTAAGGCTTGGATGCAGCTGCTCAGCCATGGAAACCCATGCCATGAAGCTTCTGGTGCACAGTTTGTGTGTTAGCCTCTTAGTTGAGAAGATTAGGCCCATTCTCAGCAAAGCAAAATATGAGCTACCACCATGCTAGGTTACCATAACCTACATGTAGCATAAATATTGGAACATTGTAGCATTTTATTATTATAGTATTTTATATTGGTTAAAACTACTAGTCATTCTCCATTTATATTTTTATAAGCTCTAAAGCTTATTAACTAACATGACATGTATCTTGTCAGTTTGTGATCAAAAACAAATGTTGGGTTATGGAGGTATTACAGGAAGGTAGGTTGTTTGCTAATACTAGATAGCTTGAGGTGGCTGTGGCTCAGGCGGTAGAGGAGGTCATCTACTAATTGGAAGGTTTGTGGTTCAATTCCTGGCTGCTCCACTCTGCATGCCAAAGTATCCTTGGGCAACTGTCAGAGTGTGAATGTTAGATAGTAAGCACTTAGCTGTAGAAGGAAGTGCTTGTGTGAATGGGTAAATGCAAATGTGTTGTATAAAGTGCTTTGAGTGCTCAGCTAGAGTAGAAAAGCGCTGTATGAGAACTAGTCCATTTAGTTTTGGTGAACTACAACTACATACCAGCTGCTGTTCACCAAGTAATAACTAAATCAATGTAAAATCTAAAGTAATTGAACAGTGCTGACATGTGGGTGTTTTAAGCAAAGCTAAGCGGATCTGCTGTTTTCAGTCTTCATGATATTCAAAGCAAATCAAGAGACTTAGGAGAAAAATAAGACAACGATATCAGGCTCCTTGTCTGATATCAGTGATGATATCAATCTTCTATCTCTTATTAGAGTTAAAGCTGAAGTTTATCTGTCTTATTCCAATTGTCTTTTTTGTTTTTTTGTCTTATCCTTTGTTTTAATTGTCTTGTTACTTTTACTCTGTTCCTCAATTTCAATCTCCCACCATACCCAAAGGAGATGACGACGAGGAGGAGAGCGGCGAGGAGCGGCTGCCATCCTGCTTCGACTACATCATGCACTTCCTCACTGTCTTCTGGAAGGTTCTGTTCGCCTTCGTTCCTCCCACAGAGTACTGGAATGGTTGGGCCTGCTTCATCGTCTCCATATCACTTATCGGCGTCCTCACGGCAGTCACGGGTGATCTGGCATCTCACTTCGGCTGCACGATAGGACTGAAGGACTCGGTGACGGCTGTGGTATTTGTAGCGCTGGGAACATCGGTGCCAGGTGAGGCTGAGTGGAGATGGGTTTGATTATTTGTATTTTCTGGGGGGATTTTAAATGCCAGTCTAAGTCAAGTCAACAGCATTAAAATATTTTTGTCTGTGGCCAACTCATCACAAGCATCAGAAAGGTTTTCTGGGATCTTTATTACTTTTATATTATTTTCAACCATCAAACAACTTGGTTAGATTAGGGTTAGGGTCAGAGATCATGATTTGGGTTCAAATACACACTTTTACGAGAAGTTACAACATCTTATCAGCTCTAGTGTACTTATCCATGCTTGTGATTGGTCAGATGCTGCAAATGCAACCCCTTTCCCATGAACATGCTGATTGCTAGATTGGAAAACCCTGAGTTAACTGATCAAGTTTATAACCACCTTTGTGTGACCACTTAGCCTGATTGCCAGTGTTAGGATAAGTTAAACTAGTTAATGGAAAGATATCCTGGATATGTTGTATAGATGTTCATAGAACTTATTATAAACGAATACAGTATTGTACAAAAGTCTTGAGCCACCCCTCATTTCTTTATATTTTGCTTCCAAGGAGCCGGACTTTCTTGCAGTTTTTAAAGTGATCTTGAGCAATAGTTCTCCAGGCTTTCTGAAGGTCTTTCAAAGTTTGGACAGTGGCTGCTTTTTCACTTATTTTCAGTCAGCCCTTGTACCTTACTGTTTTCAGAGGTTTTTCTTGGTTTTTAAGCTGCTTAACGCTGACCTGTGAATCATTCAAGCATAAAAAAAAAAGTAACTTAACTCAAGGGATGAAAGTGTTGTGTCTACACAGAGCAGATGAATTTTAAATTGTATCTTTAGGCATTTTGTTACTAGCAGCCTATGGCAAAAACACATCATTTCACAGTTTGATGGGCATAAAATAGTATTTTTACACCAACAAGGTGAAGAGCTATTGGCCAAAAAGTTGGCATATTTTAGCATGGTGTGCAGTGAGTCCTTAGAAAATCTGAGGAAACTGGACAAATGGAGGACAAAAGAAAAAGTGGCAACCCTAAAAAGTCCTAAAGGGGGGGGCATAAACTTGGCATAGGACCTCACAGATGCATCTGACCCTTCAGCTGACCCAGCCGCTGGTCACCAAGTGGAAGGGTGGTGTCAAGTAGGGAAACAGCAACAAAAGTCTGAGGTATGCTGAATTACACAAGAAAAGGCAGCCAACATCCAGAATAGAGCTTTGAATGTCCTTCAAGAAGAATTATTCCTGAAGACTACTTAAAGAAATGACAAGAAAGCTGCCTGAGAGAGTTCAGCCTGTAAAGAATAAAGGTGGTCACACCAATATGACATTGACTTTCACACTCATTAGAATTCTACAAACTTAATTTGCTGCAATCATTTCCCATTTTCCTAGCAAAATATAAAGAAAAGAGGGATGGCTAAAAAAAAAAAACCTTTGCACAGTACTGTAAAATATATAATATAAAACCCTCCACCTACTAACCAGTATCACAAGGGAATGCTATGAAAGACACATACTGTAGGGGGATTTGCTGTTGGCGGTGCTCATTTAAGGTTAAAACAGTTTGTGCATAATAGGGAGGTACAGGTGACAAAAAGGTATTTTATTATGCCCCAGGATGAGAAAATGTTTGGGAGATTGGATAAAAGCATATTTTTTCCACTTCCACATGAACAGTCAAACCCCAGGACAGACCGTTGTAGCTTTTTGTGTAGCCCCCAAACCTCAATGAAAAAAAGTGGAGTTCATTAAGCAACAGTTCCTGACACCAAAGGAGCATTTTTCTTCAGTTTCAACTCTTTTTTTGTTATGATCATAATCCTTCCCAACACTGATAAATACAACTGGTGTCAAGAAGTGTCACAGCACCACTGGGTATAAAAAGACAATCCAAAAGCAAAGTGCGCCACCAGGGAATCCACCCAGAAATACAGGAATCAAAGGGAACACGGAGGAGGGGAACGCACAGCTAAGAGGGACATCGCAACAAAGGACAAGGCGTTACTCAGACAATGTATACAAACTCCAGATAATGACAGGTGAGAACACAGCTGAAGACAATTAACCTAATGAGTCAGAGGGACGTTAAACATGATACAGGAAACAGAGAAAGTCAATTACCAAAATAAAACAGGAAGCGATAACAGAGACTAAACAAGACACGGAAATACAAGGTCGGCAGGAACTCAAGGAATGAAATATAAACCAACCTATAACCACGAACCATCTAGATATGACACTAAAACCTGAGAATATAAATATATAGACACCAACCAGGAAATATGAGTAATGCCTGTGAGTATGGTGACTGAAAACAAGCAGGTAGAAGATTTCCTCCAACTTCCAGCCTGATCTGAGGGATGGGCAGAGATTTATCATGACTCAGACAGAAGCAGATGGCTTGGTGTTACACCACAGTGGTGCAGAGTGATTATTTTCCATGTTTGCCATGTTACAAATTCCTCCCCTCCCATTACACCACACTCGAGCTTTCCGTTTCACTAGACATGAAATGAGCTGCGCCTTCACTCCAAAGTTCAGACGTGAGTAAACAAATACATGGGTGAGGACTGATCCTCTCTCCTCTCTCTGATTTCAGTAGCAGCCACCTTCATTTGCAGGATGGAAATCAAACTGTAATTGTAAAAGTCCGACTCCATCACAGCCTTCAGCCCTGGCTTGCCCGGAGTGGGTACATCGTCCCCAGACTTTAATTCAATTCCCTGCCTCATTCCTAACGACAGCAGGTTTATTGTTGCCCCTTCGTATGATTTATAGAAATAGCTCCTGTGCTGCTCTTCCAGGTGGTAACTTTGGTGGCTTCGGGCGAGGTCTCTGGAAAGTAGTATTTGAATCAATTCCTTCTACAACCATGTTATGGTGTGTGAAGGGGGATTGGATATCCATATATCAGCGTGTGGCTCCTTTCACAATATTCTAATCTTTTTGTTTTTTTCCTCGTTTGAATCTCTGATCACTCTCAGTCCCAGTCAAGTCTTTATTGTTTCCTTCCTTACCCTCTCATAGTCGCCCCGCTCTCGTGCCCCACTCTGGTTAATTTGTTACCCTGACTTGGTGTTACCTTACTCCTCTTTCTTTCCTCCTCTTAGTGCTTTTGCTATTGGATCATCCATCATGCTGACCTGTGTATGCTGTAGAAACCAGCATGTGTGTGTGCGTGTGTGTGTGTGTGTGTGTGTGTGTGTGTGTGTGTGGGTGGGTGAAAATGTGTGTTGTCCCTGTCAAGGTGCTGCAAGTTAGCATGCGGCATCTCCAGCAGGCCATTACAACTTCCATTGGGAGTGTTTGCTGCCTTCTCCGTCCGTATGTGATCTCCTTAAAACTTGTTAGAGACACTCATCTTCTCTCTTGTTTCTCTTTTCCTGACACGCACCCTCCCCCCCCCCCCTCCTCCTTTCTCTGTCCTCCTCGAGATTCATAAAAGCATTTCTGTGTTATTAGATTGGAGACACACTCAGGGATTATCGGCCCAATTTACACAGAATTTGCCGATTCAGGCAATTAGAGAGCAAATGCTGATGGTTTCAAAGCTGCGCACTGCAAAATGTGTCTGCCCGTTTAAGAGGTTTATACAGCTCATTTGTAACCATCTGAGGCATTTAAACAGTAAGTGATGTTTGATTTGTGCGTTGGTGGTGAACAAATGCCGACACTGGTTTACAGACTTCATCTCATTCGGTATTGATACCTCGAGTTTATCTCTGCGTGAACTGGGTTTTGACTTTTTGACTAATATTGAGTTTTAAATTGTGAAAATTTTTGTTATTTGCAGTTTAGTGGGGGCCGAGCTAGTTCTGAGACAGCTGAGGATACTGATATCGGAAAATTCTACTTCCCACTTCTGGATTTAAGAAATATTAATAATGCGATCTATTGTGTAGCTGGATTTGTCCCACTGCATTTCCAGCATCAATAAGAACAGCGTGTGCATGAAGTTCTTAATTGGAGGGCGTAATGTGGATTTTTACGACTGATTCCAATCCACAGTCTCACCTGCCCCAGTGTCCACGCACACATTCACTTACTACTTTTTTGTGTGGTCCATCACTAGCAGGATTGCAGTTCATCCCATTAAAAGTTTTGGAGGACAGTTTTAATTTTGGGATATGAATTTCAGCTAATCTCACTGACATTCAAATGAGAATTGAGACTCTTCTCACCAGCCTGTCTAAAAAAAGAAATAAGCCGAGATAGGCGTACAGTAACTGGCAGCTGCTTCCCTGGTATTCCCTGCCAAGCCAGCTGTAGAGTCTCTCTGCTTTTCATCCAATTTCTCCTCAAATATCCTGCAACAAGGAGCACACTTAGTGTACACCTACAGCATTTATTACATTGATTTTGGTTGGGCTGATGCCAGCACGCAACCATAGATCACAGCAAGACTAATAAATCTTCTCTGAAACGCATACAGTTCTGCCCAATGTGGATGAAAAGCAACATACAGCAAGTGAGCCCATTTTTGTCATAGACATAAGGATTTAAGACAAAACAATGTATATCAGGAGACACTGCAAACCTCCCGAGGCTTTTCAAATGCACATCAGTTTTGAAAAAATAATTTAAAAGGCTTGTCTCCAACAGCGACCCAATCTGAACACAGGGATTATCATCCCACAGGGCTATAACCTGAACAAAGGGCAACCACTGAGTTACCAGCATTGAACTACTGATTCATCTGCGTGGAGCATAATTAGAATTGAACAGATATTACAAAAATATGTACTGAGAGACTTCAACTGGGGCTGCCAGCTCCACTGTCATCAAAAGAAGATCATTTCCATATGCAGTCATAAACACCTAGCTGTGTTATGCTGTCATGTCAATATGGACCAAACCTCTGAGGAAATGTTGGTGTAACAGTTTAGTAATTAGTTTCATGTAGCAGTATCTGTGGAGGTTTATTTAGGTAGTTTTTAACATTGCTTAAGATAGCAGTTACAAGTGCATCTGTTAGATGATCCCGTGTTTTTTGGAAAGCCGTATTTATAAATAGTTTGAATTATATACTGACAAACCACGGCCAGCATTAGATGAGAGGCATTTAAATCTTATATAAGGGGAGAGATTATTTAGAACACCTTTGACAGATATATCAATAGAGGCAAACCACCTGGACTAGACAGTTTGCTAATAGAGTTTTATAAAGGCAAATTAAAGACAACTTGTAAGCTCCCTTGATATGATTCATTCAAATGAAACATGACAGGATAAGTCCAGTGCTTGGAAGGTGAATATGGGAGAAAATATCACAGACTGGAAGTATGCCTGTTTCAAAGCACAAAAAATAAATACAATATTTAAACTACTTAAGTACAAATGGTGTACTGTCGAGCTGCATCATATGTCTGCTAACGCTCCATATGTTTGTACTAATTATCTACATGAAAAGTGTACTATCCTTCATTGTCTGTGTGAATGTCCAAAGTTCCCAAAGATGCTTTAAAATGTTTGTCAAAGATTTTTATTATGAAGATTCCTATATGCACCTAACTGTTTTTGGAATACATTCAAAAGACTTTATGGTAACATCACAACAACCAAATTGTTGGACTTTGGATTCCCTCAGGCCAGGAGAGTTATTAGACTGTGATGGAAGAGTATGGATGCATCATCACTGAAAATATGCTCATGGGAGCTCTTATGTTGTATTGCTTTGGAGAGACTAATTTAAATTGCTCAGGGCAAGTGTAAAGACTTTGAAACCTTATATAAATATTATTTAAAAAATAGAAATCTAGGTCCTACCTGAGTGTAGTAAGAAGCTGACTGTGTTAATATGTATCTTCATCTACTACTGATGCAGGTTGAATGTGAGCGTGTGTGTGGGTGCATGTGTCTAATGCTTGTGTGTCTCAACGATTTTGTGGTTTGAGCTTGTTTCGTCTCTTCTATATAGAACTAATAATAAAAATATTAAATAAAAAAAATCTCTGAAGAATGTTTCCATGAAGAATTACAGCAGTTCTGAAGACCCAGTACTAGCAAGGTGTACCTAACAAAGTGGGTGTGTATATTTGGCAGCATGGACTGCTATGCAACATCTCCCCATCTTTCCATGCACACATGTGAAAAGAGAGCACTAGGCATGTGTGTGTGTGTGTATATATATATCAAAGTTTTTCCTCTGTTTTTTTACATGTCTCCCCATCATCCTCATGATAACCTGCTGGATAGCCACCAATGTAACCACCATTATAGTTGGATTCTTTAAATTGAAATATCTACTGACTGAACTTGACAGCATTGCATATGCAAATTATACCAAGGCTGCGAGTCATAAGAACATCATCTGCTATATTTGGCTCTCACCCAAACATTTGATCTCCTTTGTCTCTCTTTCTCCATCTCAGTACTCCCTCCTCAGTTATCTGTACAGTGTACATTGTTTTCTCCCTGTCATTAGGTATCAAATGCTGTAACTATTTCTATTGAAACAGACTGGATTTCAGTGTCTGCCTGTAAAAACAGACCAAAATACTTTGGTCTTTTGTCATGTCTTTGCTTCTACTTTATGTTTCTCTCTCCATTCATGAATGACATAGTGTTCATTTCTTTATTTGTAAGTGGATAACAGTTGTTACCTTGAGCTAGCTGCAGCAGCCTGTGAGCAAGGCTTTTGGGAAAAAATACATTTAAAGAAGTATTCATATGATAGTCATTTCTATAGTTTTGTTTGGCACTGTTTCATTGTTTTGTTTTGACGGTAAGTTTATGCTTTAGGCCTCATTCTAATCTTCCTAAGCTGATTTTTCTTTTCCATTGCTGTTTGAAGTGGTTACTCTGAGGTATGATTCAGAGGTTTTGGAAAGATGAACCCAGTAGAAAAAAGAATCCTAAAAAAAGCAGGAGAAAATTTTAAGATCATTTTAAAAAAAGCTTTTACAATAAAGTCTTTCTTTCTTTCTGTCTTCATCTAGACACATTTGCCAGCAAGGTTGCTGCCATCCAGGACCAGTATGCTGATGCCTCCATTGGCAACGTCACCGGCTCCAATGCAGTGAACGTCTTTCTGGGCATCGGCGTGGCATGGACCATCGCTGCCATTGCCTGGCGTTCCAAGGGCAAACCATTCAAGGTGGACCCGGGAAATTTGGCCTTCTCCGTCACCCTCTTCACTATCCTGGCTGTGGTGTGCGTGCTCACACTACTGTACCGGAGGCGGGCAACAGTGGCTGGCGGCGAGCTGGGCGGGCCACGGACTTGCAAATTGCTAACGTCACTGATGTTTGTCTCATTGTGGCTGATTTACATCCTGCTGGCTTCACTGGAGGCCTATTGCCATATACCAGGATTTTAAATGGAGAGTGGAGCGAGTAGGGAGAGAGAGAGAGAGAGAGGCCCACTGCCAATATGAGGAGGGAGAGAGAGAGAGAGAGCGAGAGAGCGAAAGAGAGAGAGAGGTGCCGCAGTCTTCAGAGAGGGAGACTAGATGGATCGATATGGGCCGACTTTTCAGGAAATCTTTAAATCCGTCCAAAGACTATTTCAGTTTTTCATCAGATATATTTTTTTCCCTTCATCTCTTTCTGTCCTGAAAAAAAAGGAAGTGAATCCTTCTAAAGACTAAAATGTTCCTTTGACGTCCAAAATAATTTTTTAGTCTGGCATTGGCAGCTCTTTTAGGCAGGAAGACCCTCCCTCTAGTCCAGTGAATAGGAAACTTGTCAGATACACAAAATTTAAAATACAACATCATGAAATAAAAAAGATACAAAGCAGGTTTTAGAGGGCACTTTTAACATCAACAGTGGACAACCAAGTGTTATAGGCCCAGAACAGCTGGGGGAAAAAAGATAATCAGCTGGCTTCTCAAGAGAAAATAGGTTAAGAGGAAGGATTAAGGGTGAGAGATGGAAAAGCTGAGAAAAGAAACTGGAAGCAACTGAAAAGAGAAAGTGTGGATAGCATAGACAAGAATATGTGGGCAAAAATGTCCTACAGTCCTGAATCAGTCACTCTTTTGCTCCCTCCATCTTTACAGTATCAGTGGATGTTCCTGTTTCAATGTTTGAACTCTAAAACTCACAGTGACTTAACACTTTTAATCCCTCTTCCACAAAATGTGCACACACACACACATATGCACACACACAGTTTGGCGTCCTCAGGTGATTCCACAGTAGAGGACCAACTTGCGGACGAGATGAAAACTGACCACTTTTTTTTAATCTTTTTGTCCTTTTCTTCCTCGATACACTGTGCAAAATAGTCCCTCCACCCCCCCTTCAACGCACCATGCTCTTTCCTCTGCCCTGTGCTCTTGCCTTACTTTTATCTCCCCTGTAGGAATAAAGTCTTAAAGTTGTGATAATGAAACGTTGTAGTCACCAACCAACCTGCCCTCTTTTTAATTGAGCCAGTCTCACATCCGTTTAATGCCGAGCCCACTCCCCACACTTTTTACTAAACTTTTCAGTGGCGTCACGTGTTGATGTTGTTACCGTGCAATTGTAAAAAAAATAAATAAATAAATAAAATAACAACAGTGAAAAAACATATAAATACAATGGGATCAGATAACGGATAAGGAAATTCGAACTGAAGACATCTCTGAAGTGGGATGGAGAACCAACAAGCACGCAGTCGACAAAGAAATAGCTGAAGCGTTGTGCACTACATACTGTGAGGTGCATTGTTTACACTTTAAACTACGGAGAAATGTGAACAACTAGAGCCAAGCAGGGACTTCTGTAATGCCGTCAATAAACAACACAAGAATGAGAAAGAAGGAGCAACTACGGGACTACGAAGACAGCAGTGATGACGGTGTTGATGACAAATCAAAACTATAACCATAGCCAGTGTTTCTAATTGTACATGATAACAGAAACTGTCATTTGTGTGTGTGTGTGTGTGTGTGTGTGTGTGTGTGTGTGTGTGTGTGTGTGGTGAGAAGTCATTGATATAAAGCCCCTCTCTACAAGTAAAACTCTGGAGGTATTCAAAAAAGACTTTCTGGAGAAAAAGAAGACATTTTTAAGGAAACCCGCTGCAACAGGAAATGTGTGAACAGAAAACCAGAGAAGAGTGAGACACTTTGAGGGAAACGTACGGCAGCTCCGACATACCACACGGCTGTTCTGCTCCAGTCGGGACTTTTCTTTGTAATTTAGGAAAAAACAAAAAAATCACAGGTGTGTGTTATCCAAAGACGAGATAGACGAGCATAGTCACGGGTCACATTTTCAGTGTGCAGTCCCACAAGCTGTAATAGTTTATATATTTAAAAAAAAAAAAAAACTGACAAGTTGAAATTCATTGAAGTGTTCACACTACAGCTGTATGTGCTAAATGATCTGGTATATTTTATGGGTAAAACTGTGCCATTATGTTTTTAATTGTTTTTTGTGATACTCAGGCGTGGCGTGTGTGAAAGTGAAAGTAAAGTATTCAGAATAGCTAAAATTGAGAATATTAGGCCCTATATTGTGTGAAATTGGCTGTTTTGTCATCAATGTCTGTCTTAGAAAGTGTCAAAGCCCAGATCTGTATTATGCGGCGTTAATAGCCCGGTCCTGCCCGGAGGCTGCACTGAAGCTGGACAGAAGGGATGGCATATGGCTTGTCAGTGTAGATTCTTATTAAATGCTTTCTCTTTGTTAACAGCAGCACAGAAAGAGGTATTCAGCAGGAAGTGAGCGATTTTCCCCTCAACTACCCACCACGCTGACTGCAATCTTCAAGGAAAAATCATCATGAGAGAAAACAATAATTTAGCTTTTTGGGATGTTGACTGACAGAAGAATGGGACTGAAAACAACAATTTACCTGCCCACCATCCTGATTGTTAAATATGAACAACCTACCCGCTGCTTTCAGCCCGGTATAAATGCAGGCATGACAAAGCCACCTTTGGTGGGATCAATCCACACCTCTGGTGCAGCCTCACCAGGCTCAGTGTGTGTAAAAACAGAAGATAAGTGGGTGATTTGGAGCAAACAGGCATTTCTCCGTGGGGGTAAGCATGCCTGTATGCATCACACCTTCCCTCTAATGTGACATTTCTATGCTACAGCAGTTCCCCATTGTGAGAGCTACAATCAGAACCTTTACTGCAGGAAGTCAGGGAAATATGCTTTCCAGCCCACTTTTATTGATAGAAAGAGTCTGGATGCCTGCCATGTCCCTCTGCAAATACTTAACATTGCTCTCCAGAAGTAGAACACGATGGCACAAACAGAATAACCGACTCACAGAAGAGCTGTCCTGCAGCTCGTAGAGGTTAACGGTCTGGGTCAGAGAGGTTTCAGCCTGTTAGGTGGAGGATTTAAAAGTGCTGAGGTCATGTCAAGTCAACCTAAGGCAACTCCGCTGTCCATGTGAAAGGCTGGGATAGCCCTAAAGTCAAAATTTGAAGAAAAAAAAAAAGTCACTTTGGGAAGATGTAAACCGGAGGTGTTCATTGAGTTGTTAGCAGATTGCAGGCTACCTGTGGATCGCTTTGATGCTAAGCTAAATATCAAATTTTTAATGACTCCTATTCAGATAATTTGATGTTTATAATGAATATAGTAGATAATGATAAGTCTCAATTAAACTAAAAAATGTAAGTTATGTTTGTATGTTCAGGTTTGCCTTCAACATCAAAGCGGCCACACCTCTAACTTTTATTCCTAACAGAGAAAGAAACAGTCACGATTGGACAAACCACTTTTCTACAGGCTGTTACAGAGTGAATTTCATGGCTGAGGCTGGTCATTTTAACATGGCAGAGTATGGGGAATAGAAAAGGAAGGACACGCACATCCAAAGGTAATTAAAGACTGGGTGCTGGGCCAAAAAAATATATCAAGGAGACACCGGCAAAGCTCCTGAAAAATATTTAATAGGAGACAAACCTTAACAAGAGAGTGACGTTTCGGTGACAGAGTATGGGGAATGGACTCACTTTTGGAGCCAGCCTCAAAAGGCCATTAGAGGAACTGCAGTTTTTTTGACACTCCCGCTTTGCCTCCATTTGTGAGTCGCAGAGGATGCTGCTTGTTCCCAAGTCAGACTCTGTTCACTCAGCACCACGTGTCAACCTCATTAAATCACTCACCAGAATTCATCCTCTTAGCATCATGAATCTTGAGCCAGTTTATCCCGCAGTTAGAGCCTCACAGCAACATGTCTAAGTTTCTGTTACAAAAGACATGACCTCAGTGTCCTCAGTTGTGACTGCAGGCTTGGGTGCTTGGTGATGTGGTCAAGGAATCAATATCACTCAGATCCTTTAATTATCTCTGATTGTTTGGGCTTAGCACGCAGTATGTTCAAACGTACGCGTGAACCCTCCACGATGGAGATCATCAACCAGTTTCAAGGTTTGACATGACATGCACACTGGCGCGGTCCCTGGTCTGCTTTGAGCCTGTCAGCAGGGCCAAAGACTTTTTTTTCTCAATGACTTAAGCTTCCGGAACAGTTGCCAGTTTACGAGTGAGTGGGCAGGATAATAGTGCTGCTGACGCCACAGGAACACAGGAATACTGGGACGGATTTAGAAATGTAGGCTTTTTAAAGGTGGATAAGCCTTGCTGGAGGATGGCTGAGAGTGTTTGCATGTGTGTCTGAGTGTGTGTGTGTGTGTGTGTGTGTGGTGTGCGTGCCTGGTCTCTGAGTGAATGAAGAAATGCAACCATATTTTTAGTCTTTTGCCTGTTGCTTAGCGACCATTTATCTGCTAGCCATTGTCGTCTTGACTGTTGCTAGTGTGTGTTTTTGTGTGTGCATGTCAGAGAGAGATTTTCTTTTAATATTTCTCAGCTACCCTTGTTCTAATAAATGTGAGAGTATGGACGACTGACAAATTAAAGGAAAAAAAATGCACGTTGTTCTGCTTCCAGCTCCTGCATAGTTTGATTGTACTGGACGCATGGATCACCATACTTCCAAAAGATATTCCCTCATTTGGTGTTTTGAATGGTGATAATATGTCAGTCCAAGATCTCTCTCACATATATTTTCCATGAGGCTGAGATCTGGTGTCTGTTCAGATCATTCAGTCACCCCTTGTGAACGATCAATGGGAATATGGCTGACATGATCGCAGGTGGTCACAAATGCTTATTGCTTTGCAGTGACCCCTCCCTCTAAATGGGACAAATGGACTCAAACAATGGCAGCAAAATGCCCCTCACAGCATAACTGAGCCAACAAACCCACAGTTTCATGGCTTCAGGTTTTTCCATTAAATTGTCACACATCTGTTACATCTGTGTGTTTCTTTTACATCCCTTTGTGTGTGTGTGTGTGTGTCCATTGTATGTGTATGTCTATTTGTGCCTTTAGATGTACTGATGTGTCTGTGTGGGTTGCTGTTGTAATCTCCTTACAATGGCTCACCCCATGAGTCCCATATGTTAGATTAATGAATCTGAATGCCAACTGGATTTTCTGTCCTGTGTATATGCATACGTGTGTGTCTGACACTGAGACAGGGAGACAGGTAAATTGTGGCTGGTACTCTACGCCCCCACCCCCAGGTGTGCATGTGTATGTCTGTACCTGTCCAATAAGATTAGATATAGAATCAATCTGGCTGTCTATCAAGACTGTGAATAGATATTTTCTTGAAAAAATATGCGTGTGTTTGCGTGTGTGGAGTTCGGGAGTGCCTGTCGCACACTGAGGTCACAGACTCACTCATGCAGACACACTCATGCACACAGATAACTGTCTCATCATCTGTTCAAAAGATCGATGCAAAAATCTGCTGAGTAAGCTTCACACATGACCACATACACGCACACGCTGATTTGCGGTGTTTGTGTGTATGTGTGTGCTAGTCCAGCTATCATAGTGAGGACCAGATGGCATTGTAGATCACTGCAGTGAGGACACTTTAGGAAATTGAGGACCTTTTGGCCTTTTTCAACCTGTGTGTGTGTGTGTGTTTGTGTACACCTGAAAGCTGGTGGCATTGTTCTTCTGTTATATTTACACCCATTCATTCATTTTTCCAATAACCATTGTTCCATGGTTAGTATTATTTTTATGACAACATAAATGTCCAGCAGTTGATTCACGTGGAAAATAGAAGAGATTATTTAATTAAGGGATAAATACATAACTTAGATAAATACAACCTTGAAAAAAATCATGTGCAAATGTTTTCATTTTTTCTGTTTGTTTTTTTTATTAATTACCTATATAGTAGTACATAGTAGTAAAATCCCACCTTGTCTATAGTGAAAATAAAAGTTTTTTTGTGTTTGAATCTTTTATTTAGCATTACTGTAAAATTACAGTTGTTATATTAAAAAAAAGGACCAATTGAATTTTTTTTTAAAGGGATGGAATGACAAACATTTCAGAAATGGAACTCATTAATTTATAACTATTTATCAATGGTAATATGAAATATTTTGTCTGCATTCATTTATATACAGTAAACATTTCTTTTATAATGCCTTGTATATTTCTCTATTATTGAACCCTTTGGTTCTCTACACCCTGGTTTCAGGCAGAACATGCAGACATCAGTGTGCAATTTCGCACAGTGATGAGTGTGTTGTATAAGAATTTGGTACAAGTAACACCTGAACAAATTCATAAAGAATAGATTTTCAGCATTTTTGTGCTTTGCCACATTTCTGGTTTGAAACCATATCTAGTGTATCCATGTTTAGGACAAATATCTTTAGATCAGTGTGTTTACTTTCTAGATTCTTCTTTTATTCTCCCCTTCTACTCCACTACGTTACTCTCTACCTTGCAAATATTTATATATTTTTTTCAATTTATACTCATGCTGCCCTATTTATGAGCTCACAAAGTGCTTTTTGATATAAACATCTGCTGTTTGTTTTTTTCCGTTCATTTTATTATCTTATTGTACATTTAATTTAATTTGTTTTCATTGTTTTGTGTTGTTTTAGTGATTTTCATGAAAGATTAAAAACAAAAATCCCACGAAGAGTAGAAGAACAATGTAAGAGTGTGCTCTTATTTTTATTCGTGTGGGTGTGTGTGTGTGTGTGTGTGTGTGTGTGGTGATCTGTTCATACCATACTGTGCAAGAGTGCTTCATTGCATGAATTAAAGTCATTCAGAATACAGCGTTCGATGTTGGAAATGTAGTAGTAAAGAGTATTTTTAAATGCTGAAAATGACATGATATGAAAAATGATATATAGACCAAACTTTTCTCTTTTCTTTTTCAAAGATGAAATAAAATGTAACTGGAAAATGCTCAGAAATGTCTCTTTCATTTCTATTAATGGAGATGTAGTACTTTTCAACATTAAGATGCTTGTTTTAGTAAATGGGTAACAATAAGCAAATTGCCATAATCATATCAGATATAAAAATGAATTACCTGTTTGTTTTTATTAGCAATAGCCCCAGCATATATCTGTAATTGCAAGCATCCATAAAAATGTTTGTTTACAATTTCTGTTGCAGATTTTAAATCAATTGATTCCACGTGTACCCAAAGATTTCTGCTCAGTCAGATCCAAATAAATCAGTGTGTTCCTTGCGAATAAAATACATTTTCTGAAACCATCACAGACTACTAAAAGAGGAATGGAAGGTTGGGCTGAAAGCTGTTTTCAGCCTCAGAGTTTTATGCTTAAGACCAGCTGAGGGTTTTAGTGTCAGCATGGTTTTTATCAGTCTCCTCAGCAACACTAACACTGGCCTGTGGCTCAAGGATCTTCTGATGTGCCTCTCTGACAGTGGATTACCTGCAAATCTGTGTGAACGAGTCACTCCTTGTGTCACTGTTTCCACACAAGGTAGTCAAAATAATTGGCCATGTTGTCATTAAAATAATGTGTATTTCTGATGTAAGCCACTGTAAATGGACAGGGGCTGCACTTTATCTGCCTGGCATTGCTCACATTTAGTAGTGTTACATAATGCTGTATATATGGGGGACCAACACTTTTACTGTTTGTGTTGTGATTTTTTGACACATCTATCCCAAAGTCACAGTCACAGTGCACCCCGGACAGGCCATTAGTCCATAGTTCTGTGACAGATTGGCCACCTATCATATTTCATATATTCTAAATTCATCACACATAAAGTGAAATCCTTTTGCTTGTTTTAATTTTGATGTTTATGTGTCATGAAAATCAAAAATCAAGTATCTTAAATTATTCAAAATATCTCAGTTAATTTATACATGCAATACTTGGAGGTGATCAGCTTGTGGCACTGCTGAGGTATTACAGAAGCTCAAGCAACCTCCAGCTCAGCTGTTTTGTTTTGGGGGTTTTGGGTCAGGTGGTTCTCATCTTCCTCTTGACAGTACTCCATAGATTCTCTGTGGGTCTCAGGTAAGGTGAGCTGGCATTATTCCAGTCAAGCACAGTAATAACATGGTAGCGGTTTTGGAACTGTGGGCCGGCGCTTTACTACTTCACCTGTTCTGCTTCTTTAACATTCCAGCGGTCACCCTTGGTTCAAAGATTGTGATAACTGGTTCAAACATTTTTAATGCAAAGACATACAAGTCAGAAACTGATGATCTAAAGTAGGAAACAACACAGAACTGAACATAGTTATTTGCATGAATTTGTATTGTATCAAGTATTTGAAATTTATTAAAAAGACTGATACAGTAATTAGAGGATTGAGGGTATTCTTAGGATGAGCACAGGTGATGTGGGGGTTGAACACAGTGCTGTAAAAAAGTATTTAGCCCTTCATGATTTCTTTCACATTTGGCTCACTTAAGTGTTTCCAATCATCAAACTTATTTTGATATTAGACAAAGATAATCCAAGTTTAAGGTGCTGCCAAAGCATTTCAGTTGGATTTAAGTCCAGACTTTGACTCGGCCACTCCAAAACTTTGAGTTTTTAAAAGTCATTCAGAGATGGACTTTCTGCTGTGCTTTGGATCACTGTCCTGCTGCATAACTCAAGTGCTCTTGAGCTTCAGGGCACCAACTGCTGGCCGGATATTCTCCTTCAGGATTTTCTGGTAGAGAGCAGATTTCATGGTTCCATCAATTAGAGCAAGTCATCCAGGTCTTGAAGCAACAAAGCAGACCATCACACTACTACCACCACCATGTTTGAATGTTTCTGTGGTGATCTTTTTATGAAATGCTGTGCTAGTTTTATGCAGATGTAACAGGGGTCAAGTTCAGCTTTTGTCTCTTCACTCCACAAAATATTTTCCCTAAAGTCTTGGGTATGATCAAGATGTTTTTTGGCAAATGAAAGCTGAGCCTTTTTGTTCTTTTTGGTCAGCAGTGTTTTTCTCCTTTCATGCCATTTTTGCCCAGTCTCTGTCTTATTGTTGAATCATGAACTCTGACCTTAACTGAGGCCTGCAATGTTTTTAGATGTTGTTCTTGGTTCTTTTATGACCTCCTGGATGACTCGTCTATGCGCTCGTGGAATAATTTTGGTAGGCTGGCCACTCCGGGGAATGTTCATCACTGTTCCAAGTTTTCTCCATTTGTGGATAATGGCTCTCGCTGTGGTTCACTGGAGTCCCAAAGCCTTAGAAATGGCTCTGTAACCCTTCCCAGGCTGATGGATGTCAGTGGCTTTGTTTCTCAGCTTTTTCTGGCATGAAGTGTTCATTTTTGAGATTTTTTTTTTAGCTGACTTCTCGTAGTCAGGCAGCGATTTAAACGATTTCTTGATTCAACAGGAGTTTAAATTGTGCAAAAGTAAATGACAATTCCATACTGAAAATCTAGTTACAACCATTCAGCAAAATCATGTCTTCTCTAGTATGGATGTAGCAAGAATTTCATCAAGATTCCATGGGATAAGAGGGAGATAACAAAATATTCTCATCCATGCTAGATCCAGCTTTAGATGGTTTCCATAGGGAAAACCCCACAGGCCTCCTTCAACAGCCTTTCTCTTGTGTACCTAGATATTGTGGAATTCAAGTTTTATTACATTTTAAAGTGTAATGTAGCTTTCTAAGAAAGAGAGAAAGAGTAAGCATTTGTGTAGGGTGCCATTACTTTAAACCAAATATCTGTAGCTGTCACATTGCACTGCATTTTTGCTAAAATAAGCCCTGTCAGAACAGGCCACTCTCAGAAGTGGCCATAGCTTTGAAGTGGGTATTTATCCAGTGTGCAGCTCATAAATAATACTGTGTGCTTCTGCTACCCAATCTGGGCGAATTTGAATGGAGCAATTTAATCAAAAAGACAAAATTCTACACCTGTGATGCTTCATTTCTCTGCTTGTTTTTTTTTTTTTTAAACATAGACTAGCATAGAAAATCTGTCCCATCGTCCTGCTCCTGTTCCTACCGGCTTAATTAAAACTGTAAATTTATATTTTTTTTTCATATTCAAAATAGGAATGACAAGGCCTTTTAGGTGTAACTACTCACTGCATGTACATATGCATAGTCTACTATCTGACTCTGGTCCCACCATACAAGCTCAATATTAGGTGCACATTTACAGAAGAACAGAGAGTCCTTCCTAACAGCTACCAATAATGCACTTCAGCCAGGACCTATCTGACCATACAAATGACTTTGACTTTTACAGGTTGACAGGCAGAGACAATAATACTATTAAACATTAAAGGATACCATTTCATGACTTTGTGCTGCCTGCCTTTTTTCATGTTATATAAGCTGATATGAAGCTTTCTGCACTCTACATGGATGTCCTCACCTTGTTGCTGGAGGACTGTAAAATATTATGACATCTATAGTTTTTAAATTTTTAACTATTAGCTGGCAATAATGAATGCTGGAGGAATTTTAAAAAACCATTCTTTTTGTGAAAGTACCAAGAAAACACTATGAGCACACCTCACTACACATAAAACTGTATTATTGGCAAATTTTACTAGTGTTTTAAAATTAAAGTAAAAGTTTTTTAAATGGGCAGCACAGTTAGATTAACATCTAGAAGGCCTGGGTTTGATTCCACCTTGGCCCAGGCCTCTCTATCGCTGTGTGGAGTTTGCATGTTCTCCCCATGTCTGCGTGGGTTTCCTCCCACAGTCCAAAGACATGCACTTACTGGGGTTAGGTTAACTGGCCACTCTAAATTGCCCATAGGTGTGAATGTGAGTGAGTGAGGTTGTCTGTGACAGGCTGGCGACCTGTTCAGGGTGTACCCTGCCTCTCGCCCTATGTCAGCTGGGATAGGCTCCAGCCCCTTTGCGACCCTGACCAGGATAAGCGGAAGCGAATGGATGGATGGAAGTTTTTAAAATGTACCCTATCGGTGTTATATGGATCAGTATTACTACTGCAGGTGTTTAAGGTTCAGCTAATTTTTTCACACTTCAAATTCTGTTTAGCATACAATAACCATATGTTTGTAGTCTGGCTGTCCTGAGAGGACCAGGTATTGGTTTTATGAGCTTGGACACACACTGATATGCTGACTCCAAACCGATTCCAATGGAATTATAGTCAAGCCTGCTTCCGCAGACAAAAGCCAACTCTGGCCACAAAGATGGCAGTAATGTAAAGGATGGATGCAAACAATTGAGAAGCTTTGTGACTGAATGTTGTTTGAGATGCAGGGAGAGATGGAACGCCACTGGCAAACACTATGTTGGATCACATCACACCAAATTTAATGGCTGACTAAACAGAACATTCAGCACATATCAGGAGCAATCCACTTATCATTTGCAGCTGTGTTCCAGCAAGCAGTAATGACCTACTAGGAGATAATTATTCCCCCAACTCTGCACTTCCCCTTAGCTCTACCGAGCATGTCATTATCCTTTAGCATGCTGGTTTTACTGAACCAACTTTACCAAAATACAAAAAGTAACAATTGCAAATATCGGACTCAGATGTGTCAGGTGGACAAATGTTTGATTGTTTGCGTGTGTGTGTGTTTCTTTTAGTGGCCACTTGAAAATGGCTTCAAAAGTTAGTCAGTCCTCATAGACTCCCATGTTAAAATGCCAAGCTTCACCAATGAAATCAAAGACACAGCATCTGTGTTTTCCAAAAAGAATTTCAAATTTTGATTCTTCTGCCCACCAAACACTTTTGGCACTTTTATTATTTCAGGCCCAGAGAAGACAGCAGGGTTTCTGGATCATGTTCACTTACGGCTTCTTCTTTGTATGGTAGACCTTTAACCTGGATTTGATCCAGAGAACCTGGAAGTGTTCTCTGGATATTATCTCCTGTAGATGATAAGATATTCAAGGTAATCAAAGTTTTACATTAAGGAATATTATTTTGAAATAATTCCAAAATTTGTAAACACAGTTTTTTTAGTTTATTTTGTTTGTTTTATTTTTTGCAAACTGGTGAATCTCTGCCCATCTTTACTTCTGCCTCTCACAATAATGATAAGGCAAAAGCTACTGACTGTTGTAATTGCAAACACAATGTAAATATGTTTTACAGAGTCTGCATACAGCATTACAGCCCGTTGTAGCTGTATCTGTGTTTCGGTGTTTGGAAGTCTTTTTGTTTTCACTGGGGTTTAGGTATATCATGATAAACAAATATTCTAATATATATATTTTTTATTATGTTGTCAGACCTGCTCTTTGTTTTTTAGGACAAAAATGTGCCAATCACAATATCATTCCTAAAACTGCATTAATTTATGTAATACCGCAGTGTGAGCAGTCTAAATTTGAGGGTTTAGCCTCGTGAAGTGCTTTATAGGTGGGATGAGGTGGAGCTGCTTCTTGTTCGTTGCCTTATGTTTTCACATTAATTTCAGTGAACTGACAACTGCCCGACACTTAATTAACTCATCAGCATTCAGCACCGCTTTTCAGCTGCATTCTAACCTGGCAACCCGAGAAACACCATCATATTTATAGCAAAGCTAGAGGGGATGGTTGCTGGAAGTTTCCACAGTCACGAAGATACACACACCTGGGACCTGACCAGCACAAGCGCTGTATTGCTCTGCTGGCCAATAAACAGCTCTACCGTGGTTCCCTGATTTGCTTTAGGGCACTTTGGGAATAGTGAGGTGAGAGAGCTTTCACTCTATTTGCATTATAGTCCAGGTGTTTATGTCTGCTGTGTTTTTTTTTCTCCATTCACTGTCTAAAACTGACCTAATTAAAGAGGAAAAACACCCAACCTTTGACATAGATGTTTGAAACTAGTTATGTTTTTGCATGAATTTACTTTGCTGCATCCCCTCCCTTTTTCTGGTTCTTCTCTGTCAGTTTCTCAACAACGGAGTGGCAGCTGTTATTCCCACAGCAAGCTGTCGGTAACCACAACGGTGAGGCATGTCGCCATCCTCCACTGGAGGAGAACGAGACAAAGAATAAACACAACAGTCTTCAGGGAGAGATACAGGAGAAGAGGAGGAAGAAGAAAGAGGAAGACACAGAAAGAGACAAAAAAAAAAGAAAGGGGGGGATGAGAGCTGCAAAGTACGAGAGGAGGAAGACAAAAAGAAAGGCCAACAGAGGAGGAGGAGGGTGGATGTGACCAGAATTTGAGCCACAGACAAAGCCGCGGACAAATTGAAGCATGAGAAAGAAGTGATGGAGTTGGTGCTGACACAGATTTATCCCACGGGATGAGGAGGAAGACAGGGAGTGACATGCTACAGCGATCGCCTCGCCTCTCTTGGGCCCAAATGTTTGCCTCCACGCATAAACTGATTTTGACACTTCTTAGTTGTTTAATTGGCTCTCCGGTTACAACAAACCACTTCTTATTAATATTCACCAAACAAAATGAAAAAAAACGGAAAAAAAACGAAGAGCACACATCAAGTTTTGTTTCCGTCATTTGCAGACGTGAAATAAAAATGACGGTGGGTTTTCATTAAGGTATTTTTCCGGTACGTGAAGCGGTGTTGTGTGTTGTACTGGAAGTATTGTTGATGAGAAATGCACTTGTGTTTAAAAAAAACAAACATCCATCATGCTGAAAATGTTTTAGCAACATTATATGTATAAGTAAGTTTGTTTGCTTCTGTTAGAAACAAGGTGAACTGAAGAGAATGTGTGGAAGGAAAATAACAATCAGAGGACCTGTGAAGACTCATGACTCATGGACATAGCATGAGAGAAATAATCTGCGGGATCATATGGGGAAACAATGAGCAGAAAAGAGGAATGATATGAAATAAAGTGGCTAACTTAGGAAAGATGAAGGTGGTTATAGAGATTAAGAAAGAAAAGGAGGTGCACTTGGAATAGATTTCACAGACAAACCCATTTCTTTATGAGGTTATGAGAAGTTTTGAAAAATATGCAGGTGATTATCAAAACACATTACTGTCTCTGGATAAACTGTGAATAATCCCCCGAACCAATTGTCTCCTCATAGGCTCTGATTACTGAGGATTTGCAGCAGGTAATCAGTGATGGATTATATTTTCAAGCTAACCTTCCTTACCGTGCCCAGCAGCATCAGCAGCAGCAGCAAAGCAGGACTGTGGAAACAAGAGAAAGAAAAATGAGGAAGGAAGAGAGAGATGAGAACGCGGGGAGTTTTAGTTGAATACTGCAGCACTCGTTTGTGTCACAGACTTTCTCTGCTTAAGGCATACGTTACATGATAGTCACATCACAAAAACAGGTCCCTTCTCCAGTGTCTGTGTATGTGTGTGCAAATGTGAGTCCTTACCGAACAGAGAGGAGCTGCTGCACTTTGTAGCACTTTGAGATCTGCTTTCATATTCCAGATCGGTTCAGGTCTAGGTTTAGGAAGAGGATGGGGTGGTTCTCACAAGCACTGTGTGCTGCCCCTCTGCAGGATTCCAGAAGTCAGCCAGTGAGATAAAAGTGTCGAGTTTCAAACAGTAAATGCACTGAGGAAGTACATAACAGCCAGCATGTTCTCATTTTGACTGTGACACAGAGAGTTGCACACACTCACATACAGTACAAGACAGCAGAAAAAGTACAACAGCGTAGCACAACCCACACACAGAGTCCCTGTACCTGTGCTTTGTTGCCATGTGCTCCATCAGACATAAAACGAATACTTTTAAGAGGGAAGGCTGCGGGCCTTAATAATACATCAGAGCAATAACATGTGTGCATTATATTGAGTGAAGCAGACAGACTCGGGGACAGTAATGAGACATTTTTGTTACTTCAAGACTACAAGGTCATTCACATTAATCTTGAGCTATTTCTAAAGCAAGACAGGTCACCATCTCCCCCCACGCCAGATGTGGTTTCACTTTTTATTCAAGCAGTCAGTGACTTTAGGAAAGACTCTTGCACCTGACTGCTCTGATCATGTCATTATGAAGTTAATATTGTTATTGATGTGCTTGGGCAAATCATGTCTTTCCTAAAGAGAGGTGAGGGGTGAAACTCTGCCGTTGAACAGCACTGACGATGCTTTAATGAAGACTGTCTTTTTAGATCATTCTTTTCCTGTTTAGATTCACTTCATGAGTATTTCCAGTTTATGGTACTTTACCTTTCAGGAGGCAAATGGTGAATACAGCGAGTTCACTGGTTAACTCTTCTTTCACTTAGTTTGCCATGAGTGACTTCAACCCAAGTACAGTTCAAACAGCAGCTGCTCCTCTGTTGTTTTATCCTACCAGATCACTGCCATGAATATTACTTTAACATGTCCCACCCTAATAAGCATTGCTGCAACCCAAGCATCAACCTGGACAGGCCATGGCACTCCTCAGCAGCAGCAGGTCTCTGCACCCTGCCACACTGCAAAATTGGTCAGAAATGGTTTGACAAGCATAACATTAAATTTGTCGTCTGCTTGAATCCTGTAACAAACCCCATGTACAGAGGCAGGAGGTTTTAATATTGAGGCCAATCAATGTATTATAGGATTATAAGGAAAGACAAAATTCTGGGTTTTATTTAGTTGTATATACTGTACAGGTTTCCAGAGGAAGTCCTTTTACATGTGCTGTTTGATGTTGGAAACCAGACTGACCTCTATGTCTGTAAAGGTGTGTCCACGAATTTGAAGAATATATATATATATTTTTTTTTTTACATTGTGGATTAAAATAAAGCATATTAGTGTATTAGTATACTAAAGACTATTAGCCCTATGATGGAATAGCAACCTTTCCAGGGTACCTTGCCTCTTTTCTAATGTCAGTAGGGATCAGTTCCAGCCACACAGTGATCCTGGTTGGATATATGGTTAAAAAGATGGATGAATGGATGGATAGATTACATTAAAATCAATTACATCTGTTTCTTGTTTAGTGGTACAGTACCTGAGGAAGCTTGATACCAGTTTCTCTTGACAATTTGTTATCTCTACTTGCTGCAAATAGTCTGAATTTAAGAGGGTGTGAAGGTAATGCTCTGCCTCAGTCATATTCAATTAATTCAAAACCCATTACAGAGCAAAAGGTGTTAAATAATAGACACTTTTCATTACAAATGAATGGAAGGAACTGTAAGGGCCACCAAAATCCTGGGGAAAAATTACATTAATTGCAAATGGACCATGAGCAGTGAGGAAAATGTTGCACATTTGTTGGTGATGGTGAACAACTGCTGTTCATCGCAAAGACCAATCAAACAAAACAAGAAAGGTTAAGCCCCATGACAGGAGGTTAGAAGTTTATTACTGAATATTCAGTCTTATTATCAGTGATGAAGAAACAATAAAGTATTACATCCGGATCATTGTGTAGTTTTCCCTTTATATCTGACAGTCATACACTACATATACAGTGTCAACAAGACTGGCTACACATCTTGTATAATATGTCACATGCCATCTTCCACTATCTGATGTGTACAAATACAGCTGCAGCTTTTCATCAAACTGGTTCAAAAAGGGAAAGATGGTTTGATTACTGGGTGAAACTGGAGGCAAGGAAACACTGAGTCTAAGGGTGGGGGAATGACAGCCACAGGCCATAGGGCCGGCCTGAGGGAGCCTCGTCACACCAAATGTCCATGGAGACTAAAATCAAGAAGTGTTTGTTTGTGATGTTGAAGTGAACATAGTGTCCAATGTTGCGCTGAAGCATTTGTGTCAGAATGCAACAGTATGCGTGTGTTTGAATAAGATTTTTTTGAGGTAAGCAGGACAGAAACAAGAGGTTAAAGCTCAAAGCTGACAAGAAACCCCCCCAGGCTCTGTGCTGGTGGGAAGGAAACTCGCTAACAGCACTAGCACATGGACTGCCAAAGCTCCCTAAACATATGATACACTCAACTAAAAAACAGTGCCAATGTTCAGAATGGAAACCATTAAAGATCCTGAAAATAGTTTTAATTTATGATTCATGTGACTTTTTAGAGTTTTAACGAGTTTACAGAAAATCTAACAAAAGTATTGACTCTAGTAACCCTATGACTAATTAAAAAAAAACAAAAAAATAATCCTTTAGCATAAAGTAAGACCAAATAAATTAATTTCAGTGGTAATCTAATATTTTCATCTGACTATAAATTAAGTGTCTAATCTAGAGGCCAGACTGTAATCGGCACAGGAATGCTTTGGGCTTAATGCTAATATTGTCATGCTAACAGCTGATTTCTTAGCAGAAATGCTATATGACTAGCAATATTAATAAACTGGCAGTAAACACAAGGTTTAGCTGAGCTTTATGGGAACATCATCTATTCCCGTTTGTGTTTACTCAAACTGGAAGTAGTAAAAAAAAAAAATTGACAATCACCAGAGTAACATAACTTTGTGTGTCACATTTAAACATGACACACACCACAGATTTGTGATTTATAACTTATTGATTAATTAGCTACCTACTGTAACCATCTGATCTTTTGAAATTTATGCTATCCAGTGAGAGAGCCACCAGGTGCCTCCTGCCTACTCTAGGCCAAACTAGCAAAACGTAGTCATAGTTATTTTACGTTAAATCACAAAGATTTGTTCATTTCGTGTTTATTGGTGACCCAAATAAAATGGATGCAAATTTTGGTGAGCGTTTAGTTGCGTACGGGTGATGCACAAACGTGATGTGAGACAAACTCAAACGGAGAACGTAACATTGCATTTGCAGGGGGATAATTAAAATCTGAAGAATTTGGATTTATAATAAATGTTGTTTAAAAATACATATACATATATATATACATATATATATATATATATATATATATATATATATATATATATATATATATATATATATACACATATATATATATATATATATATATGGTAATAATCGCTGTATGTGTGACGATGTTCGCGTAAAGTTTCATTGAGATTGGCCCCACCTGAGGGTACCTACAGACATAAATAAATACATACGCTACAATCATAGTAAGAAGACTGGTCTCATCCTCTTTATCCCCTAGCCTCAGCAAGTGAGCACATCAGTTTAGGTAAAATAAATTGCTGTCCGTTAGACCTGTAAACTGTTTTATCACCTTTGTCTTAGCTCACCTACAAAGACACTGTACATCAACTGTAAAGCCACTGACAACCATCTAGAACTGACAACATGCATTTCTACAGTAGAGTAAGAGTCCACGTATCAAAAGCCTGGCAAAGAAATTCATTTGAAATACTATATTTGTATAAGTAGCCTACTTATCTACTTGCATTTTCCATACAGATACGATTCTTAAAATTTTTTCCTCACACATTAAAGCAAAGAAGAGTTTCCATATTACACTGTTCCACTGTTTTTTTGAATGATTTCTTACTAAATTTTAGAAATCTAAAAACTATCATTTACTATGTGACAAGTTCCATCCAAAAACAGAAAAAGAAGCTTTTCGTAAAGAAAACAGTACAAAATTCCAAGTCCAAAGTGCAAAGAGGAAAACCTTTCTGTTGTCAATTCACAATGTACACAAAACAAACAACCGCTGATACACAAAAAGTAAAATCCTTAGCAAGTAGTTGCATTGATATCAGCGTCACAGGAACTAAATGTTTTTAATTACACATAAAACAGAGTAAAAGTGCATTTAAACATGAAGAGATGAAAAATGGGATGTCTGATTTCCTCAATAATAAAACTGGAAAAACCTCGAGTACCTGATAGTCATTACGTTTTCATGTTCAAGGAAAATAGGTAATGTTAACAGGACTTGGAATGTGTTGCCTATTGTTTCTCAGTGCCCTTTTCTCTCTTTGCTCTCCCTTTAACACCAACAAGCTGAGGCAGATGGCCAGCCTCAATGGGCGTGGTCAAGCCGAAGGTTTGTTCCTGTTAAAACGGGTTTTTTCTTCGCCACTGTCACCCAGTGCTTACTGAAAGAGGTGGTTGATTTTTTCCCTCTATTATATTATAGGATTTTGATCTTAATGTGTAAAGGCCCCTGAGATGACTTGTGCTGTGATTTGGCACTATAAAGTGTATTGAATTAAATGACTTTGACCAAGCTAACTTTTAAAGCAGAGGGCCTACAAGGCGTATGTCGATATTTTTGGCAAATAAACATTTTGAGACTGGTGAAAGTTTCATCTCTGAGACCACTGCAGAAAATAAAGGCTCAGAGTCTAACACACTGTAGACAAGTAGGCATGCACATCTAGGTACACTCCATGCAGCATGGCACAGGGAATTATCAGAGCTCAAGAGGCTGCCATGGCTGTCCTACTGTTGACCTATATGCAACACCAACAAAATCAAATCGGCTTTTGGCTTCAAAGATTTCCTTTTGTAGGACAAAGTAGAGTGCCATTAAATTGTCAGGTACATTAAAATGCCAAACAAAAACAACACACATACTAAGTCTGTGATGGGGACTTGATATGAAGGTTTTCATTTTTCAGCAGCCTGAATGGACACCGTTTTCCATCAATTAATCACAACAAGACAAAAAAGTCGTTGAAATTCAGTTTCAAAAGATAATAGTTTACATGAGTGTGTGTGAAGGGGGTAATCAGACAGACAGGAAGGCAGGCAGTCAGTGCTCACTGAAGGACAGAGGTAGGAGAGAACAAGACAGGACGCCCAAAATATCATCTAAAAATTATTTTCTTTGAGAAAACAGTCAATTGAAACCCTCAGCTGACTTTGACCTCTCTGACCTCCATCTTTCACCAGCACTTGTGGTCAGTAGTAAAATTCACATACAGCTAATACCTACACAGTATGCATACAAAAAGTACCATCATTTCCCCCTTGGATGTGGATGAGAAAAGAAATAAAACAAAGGCTGCTGCTGCTAAATTGCCAAAAAAAAAATATATATATATATATATATATATACACACAGCAAAACAGGGAGCTTTGGTAGAGACAGAAACTGATATTTAACTTACATGTACCATTCAGTATGTGCTTGACAATCCCACACACCATTTTTGGCTATCCAACACACTGAAGAAACTGTGTGGGAAGGGCATATTTAACATCACATAAAATCAATATGTACCATTCTCACATCCATTTTTTTAAAAATGGGAACGTACTAGTGGGATTTTGAGGCTTTAGTGAAGTTTAAGCAGCATAAAATAATTAATACCACACTAATATAGAGCCTTAATTGTAAGGGAAAGGCATGCTTCTATGCATTTTACCTAAAAAAAAAAAAAAAAATGTAAAAAAAAAAAAAAAGAACATGCATTTTTACATTAAGATATCATAGGGCAGCTTTGGGCCATCATCAGAAAACTGCCTTCTACAGTAGAGACGCTACTTCAGCTTTTGACATCCTTCTCCAGGCCACCAAAGTGGCAAACTAACTGCACCAACAGAAATGCGCAAGCACACACACACACACACACACCCTGACTCTTTCAATTTAGTAGGAAGTATTACTGTCCCCAAAAGCAGATGCCTCATCAAGAGATTAACTTCTGCCCACACAGACACACACACAAACACACACAGACGAATTCCCTTGTTTAGTAATCTCTGATATTTGGAAAATTATTGAGGTTTGTCCCTATTGTGTGTTAAATACGTGTCTATGTGGAGCAGATTGGATGGGATGAGGATTTTAGAGACTTTGGGCTTCTGAACCAATAAACTCTGTATGTGAGTGCAAGTGTGTGTGTGTGTGTGTGTGTGTGTGTGTGTGTGTGTGTGTGTGTGTGTGTGTAAGAGAGAAACGCCTACATGTTTTAGAAAGTGAGTGTTGCATCACCAAAACCCGTCATAATTTGAAGCCAGATGGATGTCTGCTCATGCCCCCTCCTCCCCTGCCCCTTGCCCATTGGCTGCAATTTGATTGAAGGTTAAAGGACAGAGACTTCATCCCAGCCAATGACACTGCAAATCCAGGTGTGTATGCGCACACATGTGTGTTGGAGTGCAGTCTAATAGGATTATCAGGCTACATGCACAGACAGCTTAAATCACCAATTAAAAGAAGAAAAAAAAATTAAGTCTGTAGCCCCACATGGTGGTCAGCCGCTGTCATTACAGCTAAAAGTTAAGCTCTATAAATCAGGTTTAAAATCCCTCTTTTCCTACTTTTCTCCTCTTGATACTCTTTACTATTTTTTTATAACAATTAAGAAAGATAGGGGAAAAAAATTTGAATGTTTCCCCTCATCTGTCTGATGGAGATAAAGACGTCACAAAGTAATGCTGATCAAATTTGTAGTGAGAATTACCTTTACTATTACGGTCAGCTGCTCAGGACTACAAGATATGCGGTTTATAACTACACTCCTCTCTCTGCACAGGTTGAAGCTTTCCAGAAATGTCCAAAAGAGCTTAAAGCCATTATAAGCCTGAAGGAAAGATCACTGACCACACAAAAATGGAAATGATGGCGGGAGTGAGGTGGTTGGAAAGGATGTGATATTAAAAGCAAGAAAATGTACAAATACCAAGGGGAAAAAAAAAAATTAAAAAAAAACAATAAAACATAACAACTCTGGTTATGATTCTAATGAATTATTCCAACAAAATCCACGTCTTCTGTCAAAAACAGCAAAATAAAAAATATAGCTCTGTAGACGAGACCAAAACAGTCTGGATTAAAAAACAAAGAATAAAATTAGTAAATAATCTACATCATTACCATCCCACATTACAATCATTATAGACCCCTGTTGAATGTATGTATATTCCTTTGAAGAAGTAAAAATTTTAACTGAACGGCATCTCTGCTTCTGACAGGACGGGAGTAGTGGACGATGAAGTGGAGTCAGCCAGAGAGGTGGTGCTATTGTCCATGCTCCTGTTCCAAGTGCTCCGACTGGGTGTTGATGAGGGCGTGGAGCACTTGGAGGGCGGGCCCGAGCCTGTGCTGGGACTGCTATGATTGGATACAGCAGAGCACAGCTTGTCCTTATGGAGAGATTTGTTTTGGAGCTCGATTTCTAGGTACAGGCAGATTTCTTCAGGTAGCTGCCGATACTCCTCCTCCAGATCCTGTTCCAACTGAGACTGAAGCTAGAGTAGAAACAACAGTTAAATATTAGCTAATTTGAAATTCCTTGGGGAAATTTTTTTTTTTTTTTTATTCCGTAGTGTCACAATGCCCAGAAATGACTAGCATAGAATAGAATAGGTAACACTGACTATATATAAAAGATAGACTAGGCCATTTTGATGCTTTTTCTTGGGCTGTAACCATCCTATCTATTTTAAATTACATGTCATGAGTGAGGGGTGTGTCTGACATGGTCTTTAGAAAAGCATTTACTGAGGTCATAGCTTAAGTTAGAAGTAAGGCAATTTTTTTGTATTGGCTTCTAAACAAATGACCTCATATTTGCAACTAGTAAAGTTGCCACCTGCTGGTAATTAGAAAGAATGCAGGTTTAAGGAACTTCTGCACTGGCTTCATTTTTCTGATCCTAAGGCTATATATATATATATATATATATATATATATATATAGTAAAAATGTTGAAGGCTATGTTCAAAATAAACCTATGGCCTTATTTTTGTGTTTTATGGATGCATTATGGGCTCTAATTATAAAACAGTCCAGTACACAAGTGATTTTTAAACTTTGTTTATAGAGTTGCCTTCAGGGTAGCATGGTGGTTAGCACCGCTGCCTCGGAGCAAGAACGTCCTGGGTTTAAAATCAGGCCTGGGCCTTTCTGTGTGCATGTTCTCCCCAATTTCCTCCCACAGTCCAAAGACATGCAGTTAGTGGGGTAAGGTTAATTGATTATTCTAAATTGCCCACAGATGTGAATAGTTGTCTGTCTCTCTGTGTTAGCCCTATGGCAGAGTGGCGGCATGTCAGGCTGTGCCCTGCTTCTCGCCCTATGTCATCTGGGATGGGCTTCAGCCCCTGCAACCCTGAGAAGGATAAGTGGGAGAAAATGGATGGACAGAGTTGCCTTAAATCAGCTTTGTGTGTATTTGCAACTTTGGACAAGTTCCTGGGTTTAGCCAACAGGGTGACAAATATATTTTAGGTGCAACAATATAGTTTTTAGTTTGTTTGGGGGGTTTTTTGGGAGGGGGGGGGGTCACCTTCATAGGCAAATTGGACTCTGTTTATGCTTTTTCTGCTCACCTGTGGAAACTCCTCATCTATGTGTTTTTGCACTTCCCGATGCCTCATCAGCAGCTTGTCCTCTCTCCTGGCCTGCGCCTCCTCCAGCTGGTGAACAAAAAAGAAAGGAGCAAAAAAACAGGAGAAAACTGAGTAACAAGAGACAGAGGAAAGGTAAAGATGATAAGGTGTGAAGTTGATGACAATAACAGAAATACGGGCCATAACACAAGATAAACGGACTTTGTCAAGGGCTTTTGGTGATAAGAGAGCGAGAGTGTGCATGCTAGTGTGAATACTTACCCCACGGATTAAGGAGACAGAATCTTGAATATGTTTCCTGTTAATCTCATTCAGTTCCCTAAAGAAACAAACATAAGAATGAAAAGAATGGGGAAATAATTTGTAAATACCAATAGTCATCTCACATGATAATGCTAAAAAATAAAAAAATAAATAATTCAATAAAATAAGGAGGAAGCATTTATTACGATTCAGCCTTGTCTTTTTCACGGTTCTTGGCTTCACTGATGCTGTTTTGTCGTTTCCTGTCGAGGATCTTCTGGAGCTCTTTCTTCTCCCTGCAGACACAGTCACACACACATGTATTAGATCCAAAAGAAGACTATCAAATATAGCAATAGTAATAGCTAAAAGCCAATAATCACGTTGGCAGTAGTTTCTGATCCAATTTCTTTCTCACTCGGGTCCCCTTTTTTTGGGTCGTTCATGCTAAATAATAAGAATGTAGTGGTAAACTTTATTTATGAAGCAGGTAACAAACAGCAAATTCTCTTTTTTTTGGTTTTAGTAAGAAGTCTGGCTGCTGCATTTTAAACCTTGTTGGCTCAAAAAAGTGTATAATGAAACAGTGAATAGTGATTGAATTAGATGCATCAGGGACAATAATGTTTGTGCTGATCCAGGAAGTTCTGTCATCCTGCATTTAATATTTGGATGCATTCAAGAATGTCAGTGGGGTCAGTGGAAAGGTACAGCTGCGTGTCATCTGCAAAGAAGTGAAAATTCGCAATATGCCTGTGGATGACAGTCCCCAGGGGGTAACATGTATGGATGAACTTACTTCTCACACATCTCCTTCACTTTCTTCACCTGACCCTCTTGGCATTCTTTGGCTATTTCCTTTAACTTATGGTAAGCCTAAAAACACAACCCAGAAAACAACAACCTGTTAGCAAATCACTGCAGAGGTATAGAACTGCCACAAAGCTTCTCACAGGTCAGTAACCACTGAACTCTATTTACATTTAAAACAAGGGATAGGGTGTCGGCGTATACAAAAAGTGTTTCAAGAGTGCAGTATGCTGTGATGACTTTCATATAGTTGCATGAAAAAGAAAGTTCTGACAGGAGTCTATGCAGTCCTGTGAAAAACTAAGTATACCCCACAACTCAATAGCTTGTAGAACCTAAAATATCATAAAATTTAAAAAATAATAATAATATAAATTAAATTAAACCTAGCTTGTAGAACCACCTTTAGCAACAATAACTTGAAGCAACTTTAAGTAAATGTTTTCTGTATGATGTTTTCAGCTTCACATCATTGTGGAAGAATTTTGGCTCACGCTTCTTTACAATTTTGCTTCAGGTTGAGGTTTGCAGACTTTTATTTACACACAGCTCCCTTAATTTGCTTGGGATCATTGTCCAGTGGCATGACCCAGTTTCAGCCAAGTTGGACAGATGGCCTTACATTTGACTCTAGAATAGTTTGGTATGAGGAGAAGTTCACGGTTGACCAAATGACTACAAGGTACTCAGGTCCTGTGGTTGCAAAACAAGCCCAAATCATCACCCATCTTCCAACGTGCTCAGCTGGTATGAGGTGTTTGTGCTGATATGCTGTGTTTATTTTCATCAAATATGGTGCTGGGCATTAAACATCTCCACGTAGGTCTTTGCTGTCCAAAGGACATTTTTTCACAACACTTGTGGTTCGTTCAGATCCAACTTTGCAAACCTTAGCTGTGCTGCTATTGTCTGGATTTCTCTTGGCAACTCTTCCAAAAAAGGCTATACTTGTTATTTGTTTCCCCCTTTTTGCGCTGTCATAAACTTTAACATGTAACATGGTAACTGATGCCTGTACAGACTGATGTAGCTCTTGGGTTTTTGGCATTTTCTCTTAGCACTGCACACTCTGATCTTGAAGTGAATTTACTGGGACATCCACTCCTGGGAAGATTGTGGCATTGTGTGAACACACAACTGTTCCAGACCAGCAAACTGACAAAACCTCTGCTTTAATAGAAATGCTCACACTGATAATCAAGTGCATTTGATTAGCAGCATCGAGTGTGTGTGTGTGTGTGTGTGTGTGTGTGTGTGTGTGTGTGTGTGTCTGTTTACCTCTTGCAGGTGTGTTTTTTGCTTCTCTTTTTCAACTACGAAGAGCTCTTCACGAAGTTTTAGGAGTTTCTCCATTTTACTATCCCTCAGCTGGTTCTTCTGCTTCTCAAGCTCCTCATCCAATTCAGACAGCTCACTCTGTGCATGTTCCTGGGACTCACTGAGGTACAAAATGAAGTGAGGATGAGTGAGCAGCAACCATTTTGTTTAACATCTTTTATCTGGCATCGCCTTCTTAACACATCATGACTGGCTTTTACAGTTCTGTATTGCCATCAGTCGATAACACCAATTTCTGAGAAGTGATTGGTTCCTTTTTCAAAATGTAGGATTTTTTTTTCCCAACATTACTGAAAAAAATATTGCCCAGTTACACCCTGTATACATCCTTACTTTTTCTTGATACTACGTTTGAGGTTTTTCTCAATCTGGCTGCGTCTCCTCTGGGTGTCAGAATAAAGCTGGGTGTTTTTGCTCTTCAGCTCCTTACTCAGATTAGACACCTAGACAGACAAACACACACAAAAATAAATAAATAATAAAACCAATGAATTTTTGCAGCACAAAGGCAATAAGAAAAACTGATGCATTAAATACAGCTGCACATAAATTTAAGCATCTGTGTGTACCTTCTTCATGTGTTTCTTACGCAGCTCTTTGAGTTCTTTTCTCTGGCTTTTAATCAGCTTCTCGTATTTTTTCTGCTGCTTCAGATCCTCTACAGAATGAACCTGGATATCTGAGAAACAGACAAACCAGTGTAAATCTTGCTGTAAATGTTGCCATTTCCATCTTGGCCAGCTCCAACATGAAATAATTTTTCCACACTCAGCTCTGTGGGACAATTAATTTTATTCACTGAAATGAGTGAAATGAAGATGCTGGCATGACCTTACCTGTCAGGACAGTAGCTAGGAGGTCCTCCTTTGGAAATGGTGCTACAGACAAAGAGAAATAAACACAAGAACAGAAGCGCGCACACATAACGCACATGAAATGGATGATGGACACATGTATCAGACACAGTAAAAAAAACAAAAAAAAAAACAGCTTTATTACAGCCAAAGCATGAAAACCATGTCAGCTAATTTAAGCATATAATACAGAGTCTTAGATCGAAATAAAATACACAATCTGATATACACAATCATATACAGTGTGGTTACTGTTCCTACAAAATACAAGTACAAGTGTTGATCCTGTACATGTAGATAAAAATCTTTTTTTCTTGGAACATTAAAAATGCCTCTTTGTACCTCATTTTAACACCTGAAAATATTCAGAAAGTAGAAAGGTGATCAAAAGGTACTTAAAAGTACTGTATTGTAGCTCATTAGATGAACAAGCGAAGACATGTGCAGGTAAATGGAATCTACACACTTAATCATTCAAGGTTAGCGGGCGTCTCTACCTGGTGCAGGTAACTTGAAGATTTCAGGGGGCTCGTCATTGGGGTGATGGGAGGGTGGGAAAGAGGGGAGTCCACTTCCAGGAAAGATTTCAGTCGGTTTCTTGATCTCATTCTCTTTAGGCTGGTTGGTGAGAGGCTGGACAAAAATATATTACAAATTAAAACTTATTACAGATTTTTTTTTTCTTTAATTAGGGTGTGGGGGGACTAATGTCATCAACACACCTGTCTCACATCATTGTTTTCTTCTAAGAGACTAGCTAGCTGCGTCTCTCTCTTGTGCTGCTCACTGATGTACTTAATAGGGTTGGTGAGAGCTTCTGCATACTCTGAGGAAGACACACACACACACACACACACACACACACAAAACTAAGATATTTACAACTACAAGTTTTTTAACACATAGCTGACAAGATGAGAGTATACATGTATACAATAAACATTTACAACTGATATAAAAAAGTTCATTTCCAGCAGATGTATTTACATTTTTATGGCAAGTTCAATTATAAAAAATGGAATTCATCATCTTATGACATTAGAGTTTACATAACTTCGATAATACAGTGAGATAAAAATAAGTAAATAATATACACTATAAAAACAAACTAAATATTGCCACAGAAAGTTATCCCTCGATAGGTGCAATGCATTAAAAAAAAAAGAAGAAATCAGAGAGGGATGATTACCATTAAAAATTAATTAAAAAAAAATCCAGATCCAGGCACTTAAGGATGGTTTGAAGTAGTAAGAAAAAGCATTTACATAAATGAGCTAGAGACATAAAATATGCACCAACATGCACTGGCTTGTGTCATCTGCTGGGCAGTCAGGCAGGTGTTTAAAGGTGGTAAGAGACATGTACAAAGGAGGGGGCAGTAGGTATATTGGGCAAAGGGTGTTGAATATAGAGCTGCCAGGCAGGAGTAAAAGAGGAAGACCGCAGAGAAGATTCATGGATGTAGTAAAGGAGGCCATGCAGAGGGCTGGTGTGACAGAGGAGGCTGTTAGGGACAGAGTGAGATGGTGATGAGTGGCGACCCCTAAAGGGAGCGGACGAAAAAGACGCAGAAGTTGTCTAATGGGAGCCGGGAGAAGTGCTTAAAGGCTGGGCTAGCGGTGCAGTGATGCAGAGTGATGTTTGTGTGGTGTTCTCACCCTGGTGTTGATTAGGGATGTAGTCCTGAGCTTCAGTGTAAACCAGAAGGGACGGCAGCATGAGTGGCTGGTTTAGCTCATTCTTCAGGCTGATATAATGGTAGCCTAGAGGGAGGAAGAGTCTCAGCAAAGCTCAGAATAAATGTGATAATTTGATGCCAAGAGTGTGTGCTTCCGTACCCGGTCTAATGGCCGAAACAGGGAGAATCCGGTGGCCAATGAACTTTCCGTTTTCCTCCAGCACAGCTATTCTCAGAGAGGCCAGCGTAGGGAGGACCACCTGGAGAGTGTTGACACCATGAGAGAAGTTTAGAGAACATGAGGGAAAAAAAGATATCTGAAGTGTGGTTTGTATGTGAGGTACCTTGTTGAAGACAAACATTTCATCATCCCACACAGGATCCAGCGAGTTTCCATTAGATGTTTTGGTTCTGTACTTCCTTTTTGTGTCAGCTGGAAGTCCAAAAATGTCCACTTCTACGTACACACCCACCTTCTTATCTGTCAGGAACTGGCCTGAGATCACCTGGGGGACGTTAGGTTACGCATTTATCATAACTCTTGAAGATGTCATTTTTACTCACAGGAGCCACACAATTGCACATACTGAAAACTCAGCTACTTCTTACTTTAATTTTGACTGTGTTGGCGACTATGCCATCCACTATATTTTCTGTGAAAGGGTCAAAGTGTTTGTCCGTCCTTCTCATGAACTCTGGTTTCAGCAGGTAGCCGCTGCGGCCATTATACTCAAACACACCCATGTTGAGCTGCATAGGAAGGTCTAAGAGTACAGAAGAAAAGAACAAAGCAGACATTATGATGTGGACCATGAGATCTACCAGCATCAGAAAGCCAAAACTTTAATTGTTTAAAGGCTATATTATTGCACATGCCATGGACGAGTTGTGAAAATATAAAGAAGCAATTTATAAAGCTTTAAACTGATTTAAATAACTGTAGAAATACATAAATCCCAGTAATGATAAATACATATTATTCATACTTATTACTGTAGGCGTTTAATACTACTAACAATTTTTAAGTTACTTGATGAGTAACAGTAGTGATAAAGATAAATTAATACATGGATGGAAAAACTGGTTCACAACTGATGTAAAGATCAGAAAATAAGTGTCATTTAATATGACTTAGAGGGGGCTTCTCCAGCTGAGAAACTGGGGTGGGGGTGTTGATAAATGAGCTCCAATATCTATCAAAATAGTCTAAACCAGTGGTTCCCAAAGTCAAGAGAGCTGCGGCTCACTTAAAAAAAATCAAATTTTATATAGACCATGTTGTGTAAAATGAGCTTCATGTGGAATGAGAGTAGCTTAAAGTTCTGATATATAAACAATACATTTTTTGGGTTAGGGTTGAAGTACCCGGGTCCTTTTCCTCCAATTTGAGTGTTCCAAGTTAGTGATTCCTAATTTTTTTCCAAGTGAGTGCAAGGGGTTTACAGTCGTAACTTCTAAACACATCCAGTTTCTTTATTTCCAAGACTAAAATAGCACGATTTACCAAGCGTCTGGAAGTTTAGCGCCACCATCTGGCATCCGACATTCCAGAAAATCTGAGGCATGTAGTTGGAGCTTTCCACTCTCGTTCCTTTGGGGTAGATTCGGCTCAGCTGGTTCTTATTGTACCTGGAGGAATGCTGTTAAGGATTAGCACTGTATACAGACGTAGGGTGGCACACATGTGCAGAGACTATTTATTTATTACGCGCCGTAAACTCCACCAGGAAAAAAAAAAAAAGTCGCTGGTGTTTGGTCCAAGATTGAGATCAAGGACAGACGAGACATTTCCTCCATCGATAATGCCAAAAATTGTTGAGAAGCACTGACAGTGCAGTTGACATTTAGAGAAACAGTTTGTTTGGGTTGGTTTTCTAGAGTTAGATGAGAAGACAGATACAACTCTCACTAAATGAAGCTGCAGCTGATGGGCCGTTCACTTGAAGGATTAGAGATGAGGGGGAAAGCTAGTCTCCCTGAGTACAAACATAAACAGAAAGAATACCTATCAGCAGTTCACTTATTAATATTATATCGCTTGCTTGTTTCCACGAGTGCATGTATTCCTCGAGTCTTGCATGAGGTTTGAGGGAGCCAGAACACCCAGTACACTGAAGCTCTCAAGAGTCGACAAGCTTCTAAGGATACTCAACAAAATTTATAGGGGAGCTCTTCAGGGCATCCATGCCTTTGGTTTCAACAAATGATGACATCTCAAAGAACCTCCTCCTATCTGTTAGAAGAAATGAGAAAGGGGGGGCAGAATAACATACATATGTGTGGCAGCATGATGGTACCCAGGAGGTAAGTGATCTGTTTAGCTAACAGATAAACACGATAAACATGGCTGCTCCTCTCACTCACACAGTTTTTGCCTGACAAAGTGAATGCATCTTCCCTTATGCGCGCACACACACACACACACACACACACACACACACGCTTACCAGCTGCCCACTGAAAGCTCTTAAATTTGACAGGTTCAATGTAGTTGACGAGATTTGACATCTCCTCCGTGGCGTTCGCCTCACTGCTGGCGGTACCCTGCAGGAGGCAGATAGCACTAATCCATAAAGCAGCCGAATACCAGCCAAACAATCCATCAGTCCTTCCTGGCGGCCCCTACCTCGTCAGAGTTTGGCTTTTTCAGTTCTGTCACTGGCTCGTCCTCTTCCTCCTCCTCGCTTTCTCCTTCACCTCCTGGTAGGATTTGATTAAAAAAAAAAAAAAAAAAACTTAAATGAGACAACATATGCAACACGCTGGCATCCTTCGTTTCTTCAACCCACCAATGGACTTCCGAGGCTCTGAGTCTTTCACCATCCTTTCAGCCAGCTTTTCCTCCCCATTGGACATGAGTTGGCTTCCCTCATCTGTCAGAGGGCAGTCTACACATGCAACAGCAAACTATCAGTTTTCAAAGGGTTCTTTTGATTGTGGACATAAAAAGTGCAGGGGAAAAAAAAAGTTGAGCTATTGTCCTTTACTATGATGGCGAGTTTTTCACTCCTCATACAGTACAGCAGCTAAGTTTATGTCACATTATTACAAGCAAGTAAATTATGAATCAGTGTTTAAATAAAGCCTACCCTTCATACAACCAGGGGAGCAGTTGGCGTAGGTGCACTTACCCTTGTGGGGTGAGGACTGCTCCCCCTGCTCTTTGCGCCGTATGCTACCACCCTCAGAGGGTCGGTGGTGGTGATGTTTCTTCTTGTTTTTGATAAGAATCTTTCCCATCAACTCCTGCGGCGAAGGCAGCAGCTGACCTGGGCTCAGCTGAAATCACAAAGGTGAAACTATGCAGTCAGAAGAGAATGATGCAGTCATTAACGAGCTTTTCAAGATGTATTTATAGCGAGGAGAGCTTAATACGATGTTTGACTAGAATGTGCTCTTCTTTTTCTGTAATTCTGACCTTGTTGACCTATTTTGCATTCATATATTGTATTTTTTTTTTCTTGAGCTATTCTGCTTTATTTAAGCTATGTTGTTCAGGGTTCTGGTTAATGCTTTGGCTGATGTGACACAGCTTTGGGGATAAACGAAGTATATCATGTCTTATTTTAATTTGATATATGGGATGAATAATGTGTCCACACTACAAAAAAAAAAAAAGGAAAGCTAGCAAGGTCACAGCTGGTCTTGGAGCCACAACAAATTACCCAAATGTAATGCTTCAACATCACAGGAGTCACAGGGCCTGCACAGTGTGTTATAAGTTCACTGTCCCTGAAATCCCCCTAAGGCAACATCACACTTTGTGGTCCACACCTAAACTGATTTAACCGTTTTCATCAGTTTGGTAATACTGAAAAGGGTTTGGCCTTCCACAGTTCTTGAAACCAGAAGTCATCTCTTCAGGCTCTTACACTTGCTTACACTTATAAATTCTGCCCTCACACCTGGTTTACACTGGACTTTTCTTACATTGTTGTTTGTTTGTTTGGGGGGGGGGTGCAAAAGCAGAGCATGACGGGTTATTTCCCCAAATACAGTGTGTCAAGATCACAAGCTGATTGGCACATCACAACGTGTGCAGTCATATTTGATGGTTTGGAAGTTCAGCAACATTACTGTATGACAGTGAAGTAAAAAGATAGCAGTGTCTTATTAATTTGCCTTGAGCAGCAGCAAATGTATTCATTTAAAAGACAAAAAAAACAAACAAACTCCAAAGCACTGTTACAAATAAAAGACACAAATGGTGTGTTTTTAGAGAAGCAGAGACTCGGAGAAGGAGGCACAGAGAGAGCGAATTCACCCGAGATTAAACTGATAAATCTAAACACTAAAAGAAAACCTACGACTTTTAAACCTCCACACATTAAAACTAGAGAACGCGGCACTGTAGGAGGGTAATTGGGTTCTGCTGACCTTCACCAAGAGCGCAACGTAGCAGTGAAAACCAACACCAAAAGCCAACTTCAAGGCTACTGCGCCATCAAGTGTGGTATATGATGATGCTCGATCGCTGCTGCTGTCCTGCATTCGTCTGAGCCCCCTCAGTCAGCTCATCGCAAAGCACAGATATGGATAGAGATTCAAAACTAGGCAACCAGGTATAAATGGATGGCATCAAGCCGTACACCAGGACTATGTTCAAGCTGTGCAATAGGCCTAGGTATGTTATCTATCAGTATAAACCCCAGTCTATTAAAAAGGCAGAGTCTACAATGAACCAGTTGAATCCTCTGCCCTTTTAATACACTGTTTATTGTGTGTGGGGTTTAGAACCTTTGGGTTCTAGCTGGGTGAACAGGGTGTTCAAGATATCACAGCTGGGACACCTGGAGTCATGCGGACTGAATAAGTGTGGCACCGGCAAAGTGACGGAAAAGCTCGGCATTCACATTGGAAATGACTTACTGGATATTTCTCCAGAGGATCGATGAGCAGCGCATCTCCGAAGATCGTCCTGCAGTACTCCGCCATCTTACCCTGCTGCTTTGCTCTGAAAGGACAGATGGAGGTTAGTTTAGTGTCCGCAAGTTATCAACCCAATAAAAGCGGTCATTCATTGCCATTTCAGATTGCTCTGCGCATTAAAACGCTGCACATGTTTCAGAGAAAACTGCTCAAAGGTTAGGATTTGCATCTGCACTGATAATAAATAACCTGAACTAAAGTTTGGCGTTTAAAAAAAAACATAAAAGGGGAAATTACTTAGACCTGATGCAAACAGCCTACAGCAGACCAACTGATTTGAATACGACTGACGAAACACACTTTTACGTGTAACTTACGAATCGACGTGGTTTTCAAAGGACAGGATGACGGGGTACGGCGAGGTCTTGAAAGCACTCTCTGCTATGGCTTCGATCACCTCCTGCAGTCGAGACAAGAATGATAAAAAGTGTGTGCACGTGAAACTAAAACGTGTCTGTTAAAAACCTCACAGCAGATTTTTGTGTTCCCCTTCTTCGTGTAGCTATGAATCAAAGAGGTCTCGTGTTATGTTGTTAGTACAGGATTTGCATACATTTTATACAAGAGTAACAAATGAAGTCTATATAATCGAGCTAAATTAAGCCAGAAACATTAAAAAGAACAGATCTAAGCCTGTTGCATATCAGCGCTGATTCCCACCTTAAAGGAGATCTCAGTGGTCATGGTGAAGCCATGGGTGATGTAGGGTTCCTCATCTTGTGGTCGGCCCTTCCAGCAGTCCAGCTCAACACAGCGACAACCGGTCAGCAGCACCTGCCTGTACATCTCCACTGATGACAGACCGGTCAGCTGACCCACTAAGACACACGGAGAACTACAGGTTCAAATCCAAAGGACGCCGTGCGAGTGAACTATTAAACCTTTATGCATGCTGTTTAAATCTGGAATTTTGCAAGCGTCGCACCTGTGAGGTACGTGTTGTGCGACGAGTTGACAAAGTAGTGAGACAGCGGTTGATTCATGTCGTCGATGACGTCCAGCCTCTCTGGAGGTACGATGGTGTTTTCCTCTCCTCCCAGATACCGACTGAAAGCCTGCAAACTGATTTGGTCTGCGAGAGAGAGGGGGAGAACGCCACAGCAGAGTTTTAAAACACACGAAAATCTCCCAAAAAGGGTCTCCTGTTCTTAGGAGAGGCGTCGACAGGCTCGGAGGATGTGATCACTGTAGACAGGAAAGCAAATCATCTAACAAATCGTGGCTTAGCAGGGTCATTTGTTCACAGGTTTTTTTCCCATCCACAGATGACCAACACAAAACACACAGCAAGGGGTTTGATCAGGTTTGTGAATGACACACGTGGGATATTTTAGAAAAGTAGTGAAATGAATGCAGCTTTATCCAAAAATGTTCAAAGAGAACAATATGCGTTGTAATAAAACTGAGGGAACTCAATTATGTATATAAAACCCTGCCGCCAATAAACCCGCCAAAGCAGACAGCTGAAAGTATGAAGCCAAAATAAATTATTTCTGTGCGTCCTGTTCAAAAAACAAACTTCATGGAAAATGATGACGATGAACCAGGACCGATACAGCACAGAGTTACAGACCTCTCTCCAGTTGGCTGGTATTGGTCTCATATTTCTCCATGATCTGTCGGATTTGGTCTCTTTTCAGCGGGGGGTAGAGCACCTCGTTTAGTCTGGAGTCCCTCTGCCTGCGGTTGATGAAGTCCATTAGCTGGTCCAGAGAGATGAACGGCTTCCTCTTGGAGCCACTGGAGCAGAGAGAAAAGAGTTCAAGTGCATGCGGTTTACTAGAAATCCTAATACTATAAACCAGAGCATCATTAGGGCACACCTTTCCTCAAAGATGCTCTGTATGTCAGGCCGAAGACATAAGGTGTCAAGAAGCTTCTGGAAGGCATCCCAGGTGAAATCATCTGGCTTTATTCCCTCCGACTGAAAGAGGACCGAGATAAATGTTTAGGAAGACACATCGCATCCTGCGTTGACAAAATCAGAAATATCTGATTCTGTAAACAGGATCTGCCACTCATACGTTTTAAGAGACAAAAAAAAAACATACTTACATTACACTGTTAAGTATTCTTAACGTTAGAGCGAATACTAACAAGCTTACTTAAGTATAGTATAGCATCAGTGACCCTGAGTCACAGCAGACACTGTCAACTCTTTTCAAGAAACATTTTGGTCTGTGTAACCAGCAGGGGGCTCCAGAGTACAGCAGTACAAAGAGAAACGCTGACAGCACAGTCTGGTCTCTCTTCAAAAAGAAAGTCTTGTGACTCCAAACTGATTTTAGGAAAGATTGCACTCTCTCATAAAAAAAAAAAGAAAGAAAGAAAGAAAGAAAAAGGGGCTTAGGTATTATATACGGCAGAGAGAAGTAAAGATTTTATTCATAAAACAGTTTTAGCAGGAGCTCTGGTACCATGATCAGTAGCTACAGGCCCACTCTTGAAAACCAAATTCATGGGATTTTGTTTGCCTGTTGTGTAAATTGTTTTATCTGCAGTATTGCTAAAATGAACTTAAAGAGGTTTTTAATTGAGCAAGAAATATAATATTCTATTGTAAGAGGAGGAGTTTCATTTTACTTATTTTAAATTTAAGAATAAATCTCTTTCCAGCTACTTTTACTTGACATGATCATCTTTCCACTGAAACAGTTAACTAAAAATAACATAGTTAGCTATGTGTAATAGCTCAAGAAGCCATTTCATCGGTTCATACTGTTTAAAATCATCAATAAAAAAAAATGTAAAAAAGACTTTCATTTCATCTGCAAGCTTGTGAGCTAACAGCCAATATTATTCGAGTACAAGTATCCCTTTAACAGCAACATGTTAACTACTGTATGAGAGTGCTCCTAGGTTTTATCCTGTAATCCTTTAAAATCTTAATGTTTTCTTTTATTGCTATTGTTTATTTCAGCCTTGTCTTATGCATTCCCCAGTTCACCATGCACACATAGAGTGATCAGCGATCACTTTGGGCGATTACCCTGTTATTGACGAGGCCACACTGCTCCAGAGCCGTCTCCACTCTCTTTTTATCAGAAAACATCTTGATAATACTAAAAGACACAAAGCGTAAAATTAAATTCAGAAGAAGAGGCTGATGTTTACAGTGATCCAAATAACCAAAAGGAGTCAAACATCTGAACTGAAGTAAAAAAAGGAGGCGAAAGAGAAAGTGGAAGAGAGACAAAGATGAGGAAAAGAAAGAAGAAGTGAGGAGCTCTAGTGTTCATAAAAAAAAAATAAATCTGTGGACAGTTTAAAAAGTGGTTGGTGACAGTAGTACTCACTTCTTCACTGGAATCTTCCCATCCTGGGTTACTTGCAGCTTTAACTTAGTGTACCTGAAACAGGCGAAGAAGGGTCAAGAATTAAAACTAAATTATCATCATCTAAAAATCAGCCTGATGTCAGGACAAGACACAGAAAAACACGCAAAGTCTTACGCTTTGAAAAGAAAAGTGTTCCGCGATGCATTCTGGGAAAGTATGTTTGTGGCCAAAGCGAACAGCTCATCTGTCCAAATCTGGAACACCACACACACACAGACAAAAAAAAGGATAAAACTCTTGTTTGAGTGTTCATTTGATGTCAAAACTTGGTGAAACTATATACAATGTAACACACAAAACACATAACCATGCACGTGTTTGTGTCAGCATCATAAAGTAGGCAATCAGCATAAGGCCTGAGGGACTACAGTCAGCTGCAAGGAATGCAGTGAGGGACACAAGAAAGGAAAGAACGAAATGAAGAGGAGGAAATAAAGAAAACTGTAAATAATTTGTGTAGATAAAAGAATTTTAGTTACCTTCGCTATATCCTCCTGCACGGCCTGGAAGTTCAGGAAGGAAATGTTGACCAGGTCGTTGCCATAGACGATGGTTACTAGCTTCCCTTCTCCGTTCTCCCCCTTACCGAGGCTTAGCACGTCCCGCATCTTTTGGTCCTAGCGCACGGATATTTATTCTTTTTCAGGATGTTTCATTACGCAGACACAATCTAACAAATTCAACAACAATCTGAGCACTGAGGAGCCAGATAAAGCTCTCATCCATGTCTCCGTCTCCTGAGGATATTAAATGTGATGCATGCAGTGTAGGACCCTGATCTAATTAACCAAACGACTCTTTCCTCCTTTTTAGCCCACCCGTCTCCCCTCCACCAACTCTCTCTAAACACTCAATGGTTTTCTGTCAATTATAGATCACTCTTGCGCCATCATGTCTCTCTTTCATGTCAGTTAAATACATTAGCCAGAAGCCCTCTTTATAGACTGTTTATAGGAAATATGGTGCCAAAAAGATAAGCAAAAAAGTACCGATATGGTTTACACCGTTCCAAAAACAGTGTTCATGGATCTCTGCATATGAAAATACAGAATCTGTAGGGAAGGGGCAAGATTTCGCTGCTAGAAGCCTTCTGGTTTCCGTTTGCGGTCCTGTTGACCAGTCACTTTAGAGCAGTCATTGGTTGCAGGCGGGATAAAAGGTCACCCCGAATGTCCGTCTGCTACACTGAAAACCTCAAAGTGCCTCAAAGCTGTCGTACAGTAGCTGATGGTTTCTTAGATTCGGAGACGCTAGCCTGAGGGGAAATGCAATCACACCTATGCATGGGTTCAAACTATGAGAAGGCCCTTTAATGAAATGAGATTTTATACATTGATTATAGCAGCTTTCAGACATTTTTATGCTGTATTTTTCATATTGTAACCAAAAAAAATTTTATTTTATATTTATTTTTATATATACACATATATACATATACACATATACATATATAAAAATAAAAGTAGTGTTATTTATATTTAGTACTTTAATTACAGTTGGTCTTTGAAGTATTGAGATAAATACTTTAATGGGTGGGATTCACTCGCCTGCACTGTGTCCCTACATCCCTGTGTTTGAGCCACTAATTCGCGGCTCTATTTCACTCTCTGTCTCGGTCAGATCTACGCTCTTACACAATGACTTCCTCTCTAACAGTCGCTGGTTATATCACTTCCTGTCTGACGGTCCATCTGTCAACAGGCTCATTAACACTCCGTCACCTTTGCACCATCAGCTGAGAGAGGAAACGCACAAACACCCTCATCTTTCGGTGACAGTCGCACTTGAGCATCACATTTGCGGTCAGAGGACCACACTCTTTCACACATATGCACACAAATGCACACAAATATTACCAACCTTTGGTTGTTTGGCATACTTTCCCGTTCTGGTGTCCCTGATGTAGCTGATGTCCAGAATCTCAACATCCTAAAAGAGAGAGAGGAAGATCGAAAGATTTGTTTTATGACACACTCAGTGGAAGAGTGTGTGTGTGTATCTGTGTGCACGCCCGTGTGCATGTGTGTGTGTGCGCGCGCAAGCACAGGACGACTAATCCTTATCTGAGTGTGTATTAAACGGGTGAAAAGAGGAAATTGTGAGATTAGGTGTAATGCAATGGGGAAGAGTGATTCATCTCCTTCTACACAGTGTCATGCACACCATATAGCACCCCTGGTGACCTTTTAGGGAAAAGTTTCAACAAATACCAGACTGACTTATTTTTTTCCAGGTATTTATGCCTCCTTCAGTGTTGACTGTGGCCCCAACTGTAACAGCTTTTAATTAAGGAAGTTTGCATGCTATGCTATGCACGACGGTGCATTAACATCATCACGCCGGTAGACTGGAGCCTGTATCTACATGGGAGCTGTGCAGCATAAGCTGTATGCTCAGAGTCTGCGAACACACTTGTAGCATTTATGGAGTACAAGATAAAAGAAAATAAGTGCAATACATAAAAATAAGGTTCTGTTTTATTCACATCTTCACATAGGTTCATACAGCACAAATGAAAGCCAGTACACTGTCCATGCAGAGAGCTGGACCGATTAAATGAAAGTGCATCCATTCACCAAATCATCAGCTGTGTTTTACTAGCCCTCGTTCTGAATCTGTTTTTGTTCGTTATTCATTTTTGGGAATATTTGTGGAGTTGTTGTGAATTGATAACATGGAGTGAGCCTGCTTACGCACAACTGTGTGTCACATTCCAGTTTTATGCACGTTATTAACTGCTGTTTGCAGTTTATGTAAGAAGCTGAGAGCAGAAATGCTGATAGAACAAAAGTCGGTTGCTTTTGTGTGGATGGAAGAAAGGAGAAAAAAAAAAACTTGAATATAGGCCTGTGCAGAAATGAATTCCTCAGGCACAAAGCTTATACTCGATCCACCTCGTTCCATTAAATCCCCTTTAATTTATCCTTTATCAGACTCCACGGCTTCACTAGACACAAGACACAATCACTGACATATGAACTGTGCGGGTGAGGGGGTAAAAAAAAAAAACAGAGACAGAAAATAGCAAAGGACTCTGCGCACATGTGCGCACACACACAGAACATATATTTGGAGCATATTTGCATGCCTGATGCTGCGGTACAAATACATGCACACATGAATGCATGCACAAACATGCAAGCGAGCGAAAAACAGAGACAGAAAAGCGTTAAAGAGAGGTACTCTGTAATAGCAACTGCCAACAATTACACCCTTAACTTAGCCTTGAGGTGATGAGGGGAGACAAAAATGGAAGGGTTGGACAGAAAGGGAAGTGTGGCCATAAATCCAACAATAAACACACAGGAGGATGCGTGCGTCCTCTTGCGTAAATATTGGTTTAGTCCCACACTCATTCCCCATGCTGCTTTACTTCATCTATGTCAGTATGTCACTTCTTTTTAATCCTCAGCTGCCTTTCTGGGTCTGAGTGGCTTTGCTACGGAAACTTCATATATTACTTTTCATGATTTTATCAATGAAACATCTCATTTCCCTCCCTCTTCAATGTTTTACACGTCCTATCCAAAAACAGCAAACAACAAAAACGCATCAAAGTATTTAAAGTTGCGCCTTCCTCATTCCTATTTCATTATTGCACTCTGGTTGTGATTTTACTGCCCTGCAGACTGTCTCCTCCCCTGGGATTGGTTGTGAGTAATAAAGGTCAGAAGCGTTGGACCAATTGGATTAAACTCCATCTCAAACTTTGTCCTCTGATTGGCCTGTGGAGAATAACTTGCTTCCTGGGGGAATAAACCACTTCTGGGTCTGTAGGACACGCATTTATGTGCACACGCACATGTCTTCTCTCCCACAGGCCATGGTTTCATTCTGCCTTTGCCATGGTGACTCCTTGGAGACCACAGAAATGAGACTACAAGTTGGTCTGCGGCCTGCGTGCGCGGGTATGTGTCTTTAGCAGTTAACATCTTGGCCCTCTAACACACACTCAACACCAGTGATATGCACGCAGTCATATCCTCGATGTGCAGGTCGCAACTTGTGTAACATCCTAATCTGTTGAGCAAGATGGGGTGTGTATGTGTGAGTGTGTAAGTGTGTACGTGTGTGTGTGTGTGTGTGTGTGCATGCAGAGAAGCCTTGCAAGTCAGTGCACATTAGAATGCGAGAAAACCTTCACACTAGATGAGTATGAATGTGTCAGCATGTGATCAGCAAAATGTGTCAAGTGAAATCTGTGTTTCTGAGTGCATGTGTGCGTGTGTGTGTGTGTGTGCTGTGTGTAGGTCAGTCGTCTCAGAGCAGATTCCTAACATATTCCATCCTTCTGCCCATTTAGCACGTGTGTATCTGTGTGTTTCAGTGTATGATATTTTGGCCAGTAATGGCAGCTGTACTGCTCCATTCATCTTCCTCTGCAGAGAACAAACACAGCTCACTCCATTTATCACTTCAGACTCGGCTGTGGGCTCATTACTGCTGTGAATGAGTCGGGTTATGAGTTTTCCAGGAGCCACGTTGTGATAAACTGCTATAATTTACTTTAATTTACTGCTTTTGCTGGACCGAAGAACTTTTCCGCAGAATGCTGTCTGCGCTCCTGCCTCAGTTAGCAATTTCCTACATTTCCCAGAACTCCCGCTCCCTTTACAGCGATTACTGTGAACTTGTTGCACTCAGCTATGGATTACACAGGCAGGTAGCTGGCAGAGCATTTTCAGCAAAGAAAAACTGAGGCGCACCCTCCAGAACGTGTTTTATATGTTGCACTGCCTTGCTACCAAGGAAGTGATACTAAACTGCTGAGGTTTCAGTAAGCCAATTACTTTAATAAACCACAAAAGCACAATGCACAGCTGAGAATGTGACATCAAAGCTCGACAAGCATCTGACATGCCAGGGGGCGAGATTGGAGGATCTGCAGCTTAAATAAACCACCAAATTGGGAGGGTGTGTTTGGTAGATGACATGAGAACAAGGTGTGTTAAGCGTGTGCGAAGTAGTGTAGCTGAAAGGCCTGCACTACACGAAAAGATTACAGACTAACACGACATTAAAAAGATGCTTTCTGGACACCGAAGTGAGCCACATGTTTGATTTGGCAGTGATTTTACACCAGATGGCCTTCGTGATGCAACCCTCCCCATCTGCACTGACTAGGGCCCCCACCCCCATCGGGAGATGTCACAGGTAGAGAGTAGAGATTTTTGGAAACACAATTCTTCCCATTCTTATTCAAAGTAAGAAGAGCTGATTAGTTGTCTATTGTGTGCACACAATACAGTATACGGAGCTACGCCCAGCAGCCAATGAGCCTAGCACAAACACGGGGAACTGAGTGTGCACAACAACAAAATCCATCGTGTTTAAATCAACAGAAACACCTAAAATGAAAACAATGAAAAGTTGATGTTTCCTCCCTTCAAGGAGACGCTGCATAAGACTAAGCAACAGTTTAAAACATAATCTCTAATAAAAATGCAGCTCTTAAGCTTTGCACTTTTGTGTGTGTGGATTAAATATGCAAAACGTAACTCAGTGAGCTTTAAAGGAGGCTGGCAGGTTGACTTTCACACAACGCTGGGCTAATCATCATTCCTAGCTGCAGGGGGGTTGGTCAGGCTATGGCTTAATGTTTTATTGTTTGCTTGCAGAGGTGATTTTGACCGAGCAATAACCATTAGGTCACTCTATATTTAGGCATTGGAGCGAGTACAGTAAATGTTGCCGTGCTGTGATTCAGGGGCCTCCTTCACTTTTACTCCTTTCCTTCCTTCATTTCTTTGATTGACTTTCAACTTCCCCTCCTCCCTCTGCCACCATCCTCCATTCATTTTCTCAAGATTAGAATTATACAAAAGGGCAACTAAACAATCAAGAGAGAGCACCACTCCTTTCCTGTGACACTCCTGCGCGTGCGTTTGAAAGATCACCACTGCTAAATACGTCTCAAATAACCAATCACGGCTCCTATCAAATGGCACATGATGACGGCACAAAGGAAACCGATCCTGCTGAGCGCTCGTACATACACACTAAGAGGGACAGTTAGTCCAGAACAGCGTGCATCTCCACCCTCGACTTTTTGGCTATGACCCAATCAGTGCACAGGAGAGGAGCGATAACAGACAGAAAAAGACTTTAAAGGACACAGAAAGAGCAGAAGTAAAACAAAGAGAGCTTTAAATTTTTTTACGGTTGCGATGGGAGACTTTGTAAGGTTTTTATAGAGGGAGAAAGGAGGGGAACACTTAATTCTGCTGCGAAGCGCGGGACAGCTCTATAACTCTGTCATTTTGTTATATTCTGTGCATAACAACTGGATCTCACTCTGCCACTCTTCCTCTGTTAACTTCCAACTTTCTGTTTTCATCTCTCTTGCTTTCTCGCTCACTCAGCTGCTTCATGTTTGTCGTCCTCAGCGAGTGAAAATGACGAGAGGGCAAGCATTAGAGTAAGCACGTTAGCATTCACATTTCAGCCACTTAGCAGGAGATCTGATCCAGAGTGATTTATAACGCGTGTTACTGTAAAATCCGCAGAGAAGGAGGAAAGATGCTGAATAAATGGAAAAATTAGGACGGAGACAAAACAATAAAACATGAAAGAGAATGGAGGTCCGTCCAAATGGAAAACATCAGCATTTATGGAAGAGAAAAGCAAAAAGGATTTTTTTTTTTTTTTAAAAAGGGACTTCAATAAAATGAACACATAAACAACGCAGTGTCTCAAAGTGCAAATAAATACAGAGTGAACCGTGGTGAACACGCACACAAAAATTTATACAAATCAAGAATTGCTGAGCTAATCATAAATCTTTCATGAAACACAAACACACAGGGATCAGTGGGAGGGGTGAAGACGAGCCCTCATGCGCAACCACCCGCAGCCCAGTAACACACACACAAACACACACGATATTTCAAACAGAGTTTGATGGTGAAACTGATAAAACCAGTCATGCTTGTAGCCTCCGCAAAATCTGAAGCTCTAGTGAGCATAAATCATTTTTCCTGGGTCATCCGCGTCGATTACACCCACTTCACCAGATTTACTCTTTGTGTCATTTCTCAGTGAAACCAGGACATCCGGCTCACGACCCGCCACAATTCACAGGCTACTGGGTGTAAAACAACAAACTTGAACTCTTGAGCACAGTTTAGGCAAAGACCCATCAGGTGATCATTGTGTGCAAGATGATTACATTCTGACTGATACTGTAGTAGGAGTAGCGATTCTTATGAATTGTGGATAGATGGATTCCTCAGCATGGCATAAGCCCATTGGTCCTTCAGTCAGACAAGCTAAAAATCTCAGTTTTGTGATCGCCAATGGAGACCAACCATTAACCTGTGAGCAAGACGGCCAGGATTAATGCTGCTACTAACCTGAGTAATGCCCGACTGAGATATTGCAAACGACAATTTAAAAGGTTCTGCTTGGTAGCCACCATGCATGACTGATGAACAACAAACAGAAACAGGAACCGTTTTCACATCGCTCGCTTTCATTTGTAAAATCCCAGCAAAACCAGTTATTGGCATGGCATTACTTTTAGACCAATACCTCAGTCGCTAAGCGGGGAAAATCAGCTTGGAGCAGAGGCAACGTCAGACTGATGATGGAAACCAAGTGAGCCGAGAAATCCGTCAAGCTACAGAAAAGCAGCTTAGCTTAGCTTCAAGCAGCACCACCTGAGGACATCACCATGCTTAGATAATTGAAGAAATTGTAGTTTGTAATATAACAGAAATGTGTATATAACATGTTAATAACCTTGTACGCATAGTCGTATAGAACAAAGATGAACTAGAAACACACAGGGACATCTCCGTGCGTCTCTTACCAACTTCCAGCCTGTAGTCTGCATGCTGGTGAAAGAAACAAGGGAAAAAATTTCTTACTATTTTTTCTCATGAGCAGCAAGAAATAAAGGTCAAGCTAACAAAGACTGAGCTAACAGTTTGTGGTTAATGTGTGAATTTGTTTATGATGGTCTAACCGCTCAAATCCATGCGTTAAAGGGTAAACAAGAGACCTATTGGCCCATAGAGCTCCACTGTCAAACGTTTTAATTGTACAATATGTGATATTGAACACCATGAACGCCAGACGATTCGGTATCGGATCAGTTCCTCTGACTGTTGTTGACAGCGGAGGTAAAAAATAATCGTTAAAAGGCTTAAAAAGATAAGTGGCAGCCAGCTGGAGGGGGGAAGGGGGAGTAAATATAGAAAAGAGGTTGTTTCAACTTTCCGGAAGCAAAGGGTGTTAATGCAGCCTCGAAGGTTTATGCAATAAAATTCTACAGGTGTTCCAGAATTTGATTACTTACAAACCCCCATTTCTGTACAAAGGCTGTGTTGAAACAAACGGTGTTACTACACCCTCTGGTCCTTCACAGGAAAAATACCATAGTGCACAAAATAGTGCTGTTATGACTATCAAATGGTGAGGGGAAAAAAAAAAAAAAACACGTAACAAAAAGGAGGACTGACTGGTCGGTCAGGGGTTCATCTTACAGCAAGATAATGGTGCAAAACATTAGAAGAAAAGAACTAGACAATCAGCATCGAATGATGGAAGACCGGCACAGCCTCCAAATCCCTAGTGAAAGGTTTTTGGAAGAACTGGAAAGAAGGGTGAAAGCAAGGTACAGGTAAAAACACATTTATACAAGCTTATTTGTTCAGCTGAGTGAGCCAAAAGTTTTGTTTCTATTTACGATTTAGAGTTCCTTTTGAAAAGGATCGTCACCCTTGTGCTTTTCATTTTGGAGTAAACTAACACATTACACTATAAACTTCAGCAAAACTGAAAGATTTAAGGCTTTCCAATACTTTTGACCAGTTGCATTCATATTAATCCACACGTACTGACACACACACACACACACACACACACACACAGTGTGCAGGAAGCATCTGCTCGCACAATGGATTCGATACCACGCAACGTCTCAGTTCTTCTTGCAGGGAAGAACTGAATTTTGATACAGTGCTTGTATGACTACACAGGTGTACCTGTGTAACACGTGTCGTTTTGTCTGTACGTGTGTGTCAGTTTGTTTCTGTCTATTTAGGAGTTGATGTGAAGGCTGGTCTGCCATGTGGTCGAGCAGATAATGTCAACAGAAAATAAAACATGGGGAGGAAGCTGTCACATTATCGACTGACACGCTCAACTTCCCCTGTGAACCGACGTGTGTGTGTGTGTGTGAGTGTGTGTGTGTGTGTGTGTGTGTGTGTGTGTGTGTGTGTGTGTGTATATAAAGATGAAAGTGTGCTATGCAAACCCCTTGTTCCAAGTCAACTCCTCTGGGGATGTCTAACTTGAGCTGGGGAGATAATCGCTATTAGATCTCTACTCATACCTGCCAACAATCATTTTACTCACAATTCAACTGGTTCATTTACACATACAGACACACACAGAGCTGAGGGCTCTGTAACTGCAAGAGGCTGTTACTATATTTCCTAGCCTGGCACATCCACACATAAGCACGCACTCAAATAATACCCATTCAGTATATGGTTCTGGTTCATTAACAAAAGGCCATTATTACCAAGTGACCTCTTTAAATAATAAAGAGAAATAATAACTTCATACAGACCTATTTAAAATCCCATCTCGGCCTTATCCACTGCCTAATACCTTTTGTCATGTTGGATTTGCACGGTTCAGATCACTTTCACACCTCCTGGGTCTTTGTTAAAGTCACACCACAAGCGATATCTGACACACCGGAGTAGGTTTTTGTTTGCAATTTGCATGTATGCGTGTGTGTGTGTGCGCGCGCACGCATGTGCGTGTGCTGCCTGTCAGTTTGGTCAAGGTATGCAAAATCAAGTTCACACCAGCACCAGCTAAACTGGAGTACCGAGACCCAGGTTACATCCCTCAGGCTAAATGTCTAAAGCTCAGGTGCCATCAATATGACCCGTACACCTTGAAGGAAGAGAAAGAAGAAATGACAAAGGGAAGGAAGAAGGACGGAACAAATGAGGGGAATTCTGAAAAAAAGGGGGGGGTAGGAAGAGGAGTAGGAGAAGGGAGGAGAGAAGAGGGGGCAACAAAATTCCCCAGAACCCCCATGCCGTGTCTGAACTACTTCCTGCCCACTTTCCCACGCCAAGAGAGAATGAGAGATTAGAAGTGCTGTTCCGAAAAATTAAAGGAGCAAACGCTCACTGATGAAACCGTGAGGAAGAACAAGGACAGAAAATTTAGACAGTGAGGTGGAATGCAAAAAGACAGAAAAAAATATGGGAGATCAGACAGGCAGGAAATATCATCCTTCAGTTTATATTAGAGGAACATCTTTTGCCTCATCCCTCTGATGGCTAGCAGCTGCCCCGAGAGAGGGGAACATGGAGAAGGCAACTGGGAGGAGAGAAAGACACACAGATACAGGATTAGCAGTGTAGCTGCAGTCAAAAGTGTGGAAAAAAGGACAGGAAGAGTAAAACAGAGCAAATGGGAGGATTAGCCGTTGTTTGAGGTGTATTTTATCTCAGCCCAGGTGACAGGTGAGACTGCTCTCCACCAGGATCGGCTTGACAGAACTGAATCAAAGTCCTTTTCATTTATGGACATTATCATCTATAGTAGCAGTAAGAGTGCTGCAGAAATAAAATAAACTGATGCCTGCTGCCCATTGTTGGTGTTGGTCTTTAAAACCATGACTCATCACATCCCACCACATAGTTTCCCATTTCTATTCTGTTTAACCCAGACAGACTTTGTGGAGAAACAAACGTTAGATGGAAATTTAATTGACATGATGAGCAAATGGGAAAACCCCAGATTCAGTGAGATTATCTCAACAAGCTGTAACACAAGCCGCGTTCAAACGGCTAGACAATAAACCGAGGACTGGAAGTAAAATAACAAACTGAACTTTATTCACCATTTAGTGCTCAAGGGATCTTTAGCATTTATGCCAAATCAGGTGCTGATTTATTAGCACACTAATCTATTGTGACATTTAAATAACTGCTGGCGACGCAAAGTGCGCAGGTCCCGAGCAACATATCAGCGAGCTCTCGTCCCTTTGCAGCAAGTGAATGAGAGCCAAGGACACCACTGATTGACGTACGGCAGGATGGTAAATTCATTATAGACTTACTTAAACGTCTGGAACCTCGAACATCCACCAGTGACTAACCATCAGTTGCAAACAAACGCGTGATTTGGGGTGTCAGTTTAGTATAAAAATAGCAAGAGGCAATGCCCTTAAGGAAAATATGCCCCACAGGCCATGATGAGTCACTTAGTGGTAAGCGCAGAGAAGTTGGCCTTGACAGTCACCCAACCTCAATCCAATGGGACTGCAGTAATTTTTTTTATGGTAATCTGTCAGCCATGTGAGTCGAGCTGCAAATGCCACTTGGTCCCTCTCAGAAAACGGTTTCATAGAGGGGAGAAAAAAAAAAAACTTTTAAGACTTATATGCATTTGCTGATATGTAATTATTAATGGCTCTAGTTTAACATCCATCTGAATGTGCTTGGAGAACTCTTTAACCCCTCTTCTCTCCATCCTCTATGCTGTTATTTTAACCCCAGGAGCATCTGTGTAATACCTCATTTAGGCAAATGTAAAAGAGGAGGAACGCTTGGCCAGAGGACAGCAAAAGGACACCCTGCAGAATTAGCAGGAAGTTGCAAGCATATGTTATAACAGATGTTTGGATTTGGGATGTGCATGTGGATCTTGTGTAACCCGTGGCCATTGGCATGCACTTTGCGTTCAGCATTTAGCCACAGCTATTTACTCAAGTGGGGTCTTCGGGAGTTAAGAATTATGGCAGGTCACAACCTTTTACTGTTTCAAATCTGAAAACGAACAATGACAGAAAGGGTTTTTCCTCGACAACATTAAAAAGTTTACGTAAGGGATGGAAGGCTGCAATTCTTCCTAGAAAGCACGTCCGTACTGGATTCCTATTGGACCTTAGCGGTCTGCTACAACATGCATTATTGAGCTACCACTTCAACTTTTTTTAGGACAGCTGAATGTGCAGTGTGTGCATAGATCTTAAGTATCCCAACAAACAATATTACTTATTGGAAAATTTCAGACTCTATGTTTGAGTGTACATGGACACAAATCTGTTTGTCTGTTACAGACAGTATAACTGTGAAACCAGTGTAATTCAATAGAAAGACATCAGAGACAACAGGCTGATTACCAAATATAAAAAAGAAGAAGAAGAAGAAAAAACAGATTTAAAAAATACTTACTGGAACCCAAACCCATATCTTTTAATAACCCTTTAAAAAAGTAGTTAGAAGTCTTACTGAGCAGTTCTTTGCCAAAACCAGATCAAGTAGTTTTTTTAGGCCAGAACAGCAACAACCAAACAGCAAATGAACACGCACCTGAAGTGCAAAAGTAAAAACGATCGGTTCGGTGAGCGACTCGAACTGTAGTCAATGACGGGAGCAGAGTTATGATGTGCCATCAACTCCTGAAGCCTCCAAAAAAATAAATGCTAAATAAACAATGAACCAACAGAACGTGAGAACAGCTGTGTTCATGCGGGAAAATAATTCCCGTTAAGGAGAATGACTCAATAGATGCAATTTTGTGAATAGTTCACAAAATGCCATGAGATCGTGTTGTGTTACTCCAACACTCAGCATGGCTTGAATTTTTTTTTCCCCCTTTAACTCGCTCCATTCATGCCTGCAGATGATCCGAGATCTAATGACTAGTATAAAACCCAACAGTGTAGTTTTCTTTGGCTAGACAGAGACAACTCTTTCACAATAAATTTGTTGCTGGTCATGTTACTTTATCTCAAAGACTGGAGAGGCTTAAAGAGCCTGGGATGGAAAAGCAAAGAAAGAAGCACAGTGAGTGAAAGAGGAAAAGACAGTGCATAATGGGGTGTGTCTCCCCACAAACACTGTGTGTAGTGTGTGTGTGTGTGTGTATGTGTGCAACAGTTGGTCATTATCAGCACTAACAGAGTTGAAAATGGATAGACACCAAGCAGCTCTTGTAGAAGGATTTATTTGCTGTGTGACGCTTCCCAGCGCAAAGCTCTTCCCCAGACTAACTCAAGAATTATGGGAAATTCTAGGCTCTGAGTACACACAGATACGTCAGAGGTCTTATAAGCTGAACCTCTGGACATTACACAAAGATGGAGAGACAGAGATAGCTGAGAGAAGGTGGGGGCAGAGGAAGAGATGTGAAAGATTACTATAGAAGGATGGAGACAGAAATTATCAGCAGGAAGAAAACTGCTGTAAAGAAAAAGTGTCAGCACAGAGAGAGATAAATGAGACCCTGGCAAAAAAAAAGTATAGAGATATTTGAAGGGAAATGTTAAACAGAGTGAAGGTTGAGAAGAAGGTGACAGAACACAGATGGAGATAAGACAGGATGAGGAGAAGATTACCTGAAGAAAAGGTGAAAAGGGTGAAAGTGAATGAGATAAAACAGATTGCGTGGGGAAAAGTTATGAGAAAATGTGAGAAAAAGGAGGCAGCTAATCCAAATAAAGTCAGTGAAGAATAAAAGGAGGGTAATAGAAGGCTGATGAATGAAGGAAGAGGAAAAAGGATGGAAACAAGCTTCCCCCGGGCTGCACGTAGGCCAATGTTAAAGTGGTTTGTTCAGTGATGTTGTTCTCAACACAAGTTTACTTCTTTTAAAAGAAAAAAGAAGAAAAAAAAAATCAGGGCCACCCGCATCTTGGGTGGTCAGCTCCTCTTCTCTGAAGATTTTCCTAAGACCAGCTGGATCGTTACTACTTAAGGCTGCAGTGGGAACTCCGCAGAGCAGTTTTATCTAATGTCATGACATCACTGTTGAGCTGCGGTGATTAGAAGAGCTAGATGTCGGGGAGGAAACTGTGCTTCAGAAATCTGAGCACGTGTGGAGTCTTCACGAACCGAAATCCACAGGGGGTCGAGCTCTCACGCGTGCGTGCCTGTCCTAAATAAAATGCAGTGTCACCTTTGTGGTACAACGCATCCTCTTAAGTTGTTGGAGAAGTGCTTTTGACATTTTTGGGTTGCGGACTTTTGGGTGTCCTTCCACAGTTTTTGCTGAGCTTCTAAAAATGACTTTGGTGAGCGTGATCCAGTTCCACTCAATGACCACGGGCATGGCCTGAATTAAATAAATAAAGCTGATATGGTACATCTGGATCAAAGTCGACTGGGGGAGGCAACAAAACAAAACAAAAAAACCCACTCAAATTAAATCTACAGATGACTTTGGTTTAAAAATCTCTGACGTTTAAATGAAGAAGAGCAGCATGGCAAAAATATAAAATGCACTGGAGAGCCAATATTTTGGGTGGCTCTATTCACAGAAATGGGTTTCATCCAGAATACCCTTGTCATCTGTGTAAAAGCGTATTAACTGTTCTCATTAATAATCGCTGGATATCTGTGTTGCAGTGTCCTCTTTTTTTTCGGCTCTGCTTGGAAATCTCCTGGGGAGTCACAACACTGAATTAAAGCTTCACTCTGGTATCACTGAAATGACTACAGCCACTTTGAAATGGGACTTCTGTAAAGCCCAAGCTTATTTTTATACATTCAGGTGCGCCTATTTTCAACAACATGACCAACAGGAGGTTTGCAGAGAAGCAGAGCGTCCCGATTTCCTGAGACACATTTTAGCCCGACACTGTTATATACTGAGAAAAGCTGAAGAAACAAATATCCCAGCACTGGCCAGTGATCTCTAACATATCAACTAACATAATGAACTAACAATATTAGTCACCGCCTGTCTGATCCTATTCATTTCAGGGCACCAGTGTTTCTCTTTAATCAGCCTTGGTGGCCTGAAGGTTTTGAAGTCAGTTTCATTTTTTGTGGCTGTGGCCATCAGAGAGCTGGATTCCCGCTACCGAAATAAGAATAGGGACCACAATCGGCCTTACTCATGCCAACACTAACTAGGATGAAAGGCAGCAATGAAAGAAAAGCTAAATACTGCAGCACATGAGGTAAATGAAGTGGCACTACCAGCACTCTCTGCTCAAATTTCCTGGAAGGCAGAGGGGAATCTTCCTTAACTTAGGTATTGTTTTCGTGGAAAGATTAAATCCCAGATTGTATCTTTCCAAGACAGCAATACCTATGCCGAGGAAGAATTATTTTCGTAAGATTAAAAATGCAGATTTTAATCTTATGAAAATGAATCATTTGCATCCCTGAAACCAAGCAAGCAAATCCACCACAGTCAACCTGGCAGATAGTCCACGTAGATTGCTTTTGTCACACTCATAGGGGTTAAAAAGTTTTTGTTTTGTTTTTAAACCACATCACAAATTATGTAACAGTTAATCGGCCTTTTAAGCCTTTTTCCACACAGCTGGAGTTTCTCTGCTTTAGGCGAATTCTCACTTTGGAAACACTGTTGGGTTTGGGTCAGGGAGCTGCTTAGGTAGAGCAAGCAGGAGAATATATGGACGAATGACATCTACCCAATTTTTGCCTGCTCTGTTCTCACATGGGTGCTACACTGGGTTTACACCAGGGAACTGGCTGGTTTAATGAGCGGGGCAGCTTCCGTTCTCTTGTGCAGCTCTGTCTGGTAATGTCTAGAAAACTTCAGGAATACGGTGTGTGTTTAAAACCTCTGCTTTAGGCTACCTAATGGCTCCAAAAATCTCTGTCCAAACTGGTGGTCTAGTTGCATTGTGGGTAATGTAGGCATTGAGCTTGCAGAAAGAAAATAAACAAACTGTGTCCATTTTGAACCTCGTTTGTGCAAAATGTTTAATCAACAGAGTACTCGTAAGGGTGACCTTTGATACGCCATGTTGTCACCATCAGAGTGACGAGCAGCTTTACCACCTTGCTGAAAACATTGACAATCTGACTCTTTGCTAAACAGTGTCACAGTTGCGCCTCAGGCGACAAATGGCCTATTATCCTAATACCACACACACACACACATGCGTATGCAGGCACATACATAAGACATCAGGATAGAATGAGTATTTAAAGCTTGTGTGTGTTATGTGAATGCATGAACACATGCTGACACATGTGCAAGCTGACAGCGTGACGTGTGCTCTGGCCCAGTTACTCACACACATGCAGTGCGTATACACACACACACACACACACACACACACACACACACACACACACCACAACATGCAGACAGAACCCAGTGATAATATTGGCTATCAACGGGTCATTCCTTACATGCCTTTTGGATAAACAGACAGCCAGAAATAAAGAGGGAACAAGGGTTTGTGCATGCAGGAAAAAGAGGAAAACAGTCACTGGGAAGGAGTTTTGTTTGTGTATGTTTGCACGCGCACGCGTGTGGGAAGAGTTAATTGAGCAGCCCTGACATGTCATTCAATCCAGAAAGCCTCACAAAATGCACAGACCAGCCCAGCCTAACAGATATGCTGGTTATATGAAGAGATGACTAAATAAGATAACAGCAAAATATCGCCTGTAGACAAAAAGTAGCAGATAATACAGACAGGCAGCTTCGGTCATAGGATTTGTTTATGGAAAGGTTTACCCATAACCCATACAATGATAAAAAAAAACACTAAGATATTAGAATCTCATACATCTACATAACATAACATAACCGCAGTCATAATCTCAAAACCCATCATCCTGCTGACTCCCAGCTTATTGCATCTGGCTAATTATCTCAGCTGTATGCCTAAAACGTAAAATCCAATATTACTAAACTAATGGCTTAAACGTCAATGCACCAAATTCATGGAAGGGGAAGGACGGATGCTGGAAAGTAATGATACATGAATGGAGGGAAGGAGATGGAGGACTGCGGATGACCACAAAGACAACAGGGACCAGAGTGAACAGGAGGCTAGAGGAGACAAACAAGGCCAGGACAAATTGATGAAACCCATTTTGGCTGAGCTAATGGACCGGGCAAAACCACAATGAGTGACACGAAGCACGAAGGAAGAAACAGCAATTTAGAAAGGCAGATGAAATATCTAGAAGAAGTGGAAGTGCAGCTATGTAGTGGTGTTGAAGTTCGACAAACAGCAAGTGTAATATCCATATTAGCACTTACGATGGTAACATCAAAAATCCATTATGGTTAGAGTGGCTCATTTGTACTTGATCATGTCCGATTACTTTGGAGATGCGTGACAGTCTATTTGGCCAACTTTGATGCCAAACTGTGTGTACGTGTGTCTTACCAGGCCAGTCCCTCCAGTCCAGTAGAGGAAGAATCCTTCTGGATCAACTTTCAGGTTTACCAGTGTCGGCGCTGAACCGTTAGGCTCCTAGGTGACAACAGAAATACAGATGTTTAAAAGTGAAAAGACAAAATATTTCCTCTCTCTCACACACACACACACACACACACACACACACACACACACACACACAAAGAGAAAAATACTATGTGCCATTCAAAGAAGGAGTCAATGTTTATTACAACAAGGTCTTATTTTTACAGATTTAGCCTCGGATTTAATAATGTGGAAGCATTATCACAATACAGACAGAGTGAATTAAAGTCCCTAACAAAAAAATGTAAAAATATTTCAAATGCTGGTGTGTGGTGAAGAGCCGTGGGGTAAAGAGCCCTAAACTAAGCTTTTATGAACATCTAAAATGAAAACGTGAGCCTCACGGGAGATGAAAGAGGATACCAGTAACGCAACATGAGGCATCAGCAGGAAGAATGGAGAACAACTATAATCCATAAGCTAAGCTAAAGCATTTTATGACAGCATACAACGTGTATTATAAGCAGAATATAGAACATTTCAGAAGCTGTGATAAACATTACTATGTTTGCAAATGCTTTAGCTTAGCTTATGGATTATAGTTGTTCTCCATTCTTCCTGCTAAGCCTGGTGTTTCGTTACTGGTATGCTCTTTCATCTCCCGTGAGCTCCTAGTTTTCATTTTAGATGTTCGTGAAAGCCGCTCTAGGCTCCACAGCTCTTATGAACATCTAAAATGAAAACGTGAGCCTCACGGGAGATGAAGAGGATACCAGTAACGCAACATGGG
>JAMQGT020008431.1:0-10097 GCA_024447675.2 Pterophyllum scalare
TCCACCTCTTCTATATTTTCCCATCCCTCCCTCTCACTCTCCATCCAGCCTTCTCAGGCTTCCACTCTCCCACTCTTTCTCTGCCTCTCTCCTTCTCTACCTTTCTCTCTTCCCCTCATTTTCTCACCCTCTTCTCTCTCCGTTCTTACCTCCAGCCAGTCGGCATTGACTCGTCGCAGCAGGAAGATCACCTCTCCCTTCTTCAGGTTCAACTCCGCCTTGTCGTTGCCGCGAAAGTCAAACATCGCCTGAGACACACACGCAGGCACACACACACACACACAGAAGAGCGAGATTACAGACACACACACACACATACACACACACACACACACACACAAAAGTCAGTGAGAGAATAGAGGAACGATTTAAAAGAGCATTCGGATTCAACACAAAGAAGGAACAATGACGGGTAAGATACTTTTTGCATGTGTATAGTCAAAGAGAGAGGCAGAAGGATGCTAAAAAAAACTGGTCTGAAAATGATCTTTTTTGAGCAGAAAAGATAAGTGCTGCAAAAAAAAAGTGAAGTTATGAGTGTAAGAAGACTTTTAGGTATGTTTGTGCGAGAGAGAAAGAAAGCACAGGAATGAGGAAAGAAGGGCGGCTAGCGTTGTACTGTACTTGCTAATACTGGAATATGTGTGTAAGTTTGTCAAAGTCTACGTGTGTGTGTGCTGATTATGGCTGTGACTAATGATTATTTTCATTATCAACTATTATATTTTTATGAAATTTTGAGAATCACAGATAAAAGTGACAAATGCTAACAATCGAGGTGAAACATTTTGATTTATATAACTTGTTTTTTGTAGAAAACATTTCTGTACTATATGTGGCACCATGTATATTTATGATATGCAGTGTCTGGAGTCATTTCTACAAGTGTGAGCATGAGTGTGTGTAGGATGAAATCAAAAACTGGTACGAGGACATTGGAAAACTCAAAAGTTATGCAGCCTGAGGAGGCGCCACCCTGCAATGCAAAGGTGTGCAAGGGTGTGTGATTGTGTGTGTGTGTGTGTGTGTGTGTGTGTGTGTGTGTGTGTGTGTGTGTGTGTGTGTGTGTGTATCTGGAGGGGTGGCCAGATACTTGACTGTCCCGGTCAGCTTCAGTGCGTGTGCAATAAAAGCCTCCCAGAGTTGAATTTGCATTTAAAGTAGAACTCAGTAGAGTCATTACCGGTGCTTTACACCTATTCCTGTCCTTTTGCTAAGAGACTCCTCAAACACACAGATGATAAACAGCCTATTACACACACACACACGCAGTGCAAAGACACAAACACACTCACTCAAACTACTATGATCTTGTACTCATACTTGTTCTATATTAATCTGGAGTGCACACCCAAATACAGTATATGTTAGCATTCTTGTCAGTGCACATACACATTAGAATTCACGCCAGTGTAAACTGAGGAAGTATAGTGGGGGGGGCACAGGTGAGAGAGAAAGATAGAGCGAGAGAGAATTCATGGCAATTACAATGGACCATTACATGAGGCAGTGAAAAAATATTAAATAAATAAAAATTGGAGAATCAGAGAGGTAGAGTGAGACCAAAAAAAGAATGCAGAGCGGTTAAAGTTGTGGGAGGGAGGTGAAGAAGAGGAGGAGGAAGAGGTGGAAAAAGAGGAGGAGATAAGAAAAGTTAAAGTTAAGCAGAGGGACGAGGCTGCAGAAGGTAGTTAGATTACTGTTACCTTTGTGTTTATCTCATCTTTATAGAATAATTGAGTGAGTGAGTAAGTGAGTGAGTGAGTGAGTGAGTGAGTGAGTGGGAATCTCTGTTTTCATACTTTATGATTTGACAGTAAGTGAAATATTTTTTTTCTACACATGCACTGCAGCCCCATACTTTTCACCAATTAAAAGTGTATGTGAGAATTACAGGATTTAGGAGGATGCAGAGGCCTGTCTCTGACCTGCCTAGTAGAGAGATTGTGTGATTGAGCACATGAGTGCACAACTCTAACTCTAGTAACTCTAGTGTCACATGTGCTGACTCCTGCGCCTCCGCCTCCGTGCAGCTCTCTGACCTAAACGAGAGGAGCATTTCCAGTTGTGTTCCGACTTGATCCTCCTGACACGCTGTGAGAGGTTCATGTCTGAAAACGACATTAAAAATGCCCCTTTTTTTTCATAAGTAGCAGTGGTCAAGGAGGTGGCAATTTCAGTCAGTCTTTCAGTCCACTGCACTTTTATCAACTCATTATCACTTACTAATAACTCGCCTGCTGTCGAATGGGATGTCATGAAATATAGACATACAGGATCCCCATATTCAGCAGGTGTACTTATGTCTTGTTCACATATATGCTGGTATTGTGATAAATGTAGTTTTTTCTATGCATTTTAGCCTTTTGTCCACACATCACTGAATATGGAGCTTTTGAAAACCTCTTCCAGGTCAAAGAAACAGAAACTTAGGTTTTGTCTGGCAATATCAAAGGTGCATGCCTTTATGTCCTCTTTGACATCAGACCATGTACCATGTTACTGTTTCTAGGCATCTGATTGGCCAACATTTACGATTATATCTGCTCTTGACAGCACTTGCCATTGGCATTTTTTGCTTTTTCATGTGGACAGATATTTTTCAAAATGAAAGCAGAAAATCCTGATTTTAAAAAATACCTGTGTACATGAGTATGTAGCTTTAATCAAGAATCTCAATAAATGCTAATGTTGGTGTCTACTGGATGTGTAAAAGCAGCTTTTTCCTAACAAGTTAGCTTTAACATAGTACGCCTGTATGACATGCATGCACTCCAGCCCAAGACAAATCTCCTTTGGGGTTGTGTCAGGAAGGGTGTGCAGTATGAAACATGCACGGTTACCTGCTGTGGGGACCCCTTGCATCAAGGGAGCAGGTGAAAATATCTTCTTCTTCTTCGTTCTGGAGTGCACATTTTGCTGCACTGCCCCAAGTGGCCAAAAAATATAATTGAATGTAGATTCATAATTTCTGCTGTTTTTGAATTGGTTCTTGTGGTAAGTAAAGAGTGTACTTGAATGCTACATAGCCCAGTTATCCATGCAATTTAAGTGAACTACATACAGAGATACTAATATAATTAGTGACCACTAAAGAGAAAAAAGACAATGTGAATTTAAATTTTGTTACCATCTCCTTCCAGGATGTCTACCTGCACAGCAGTGCATCACTCCTGCTATGCTTGGAAATCCCATTTCGACCCCTATTGCACTGAATGTACTAACTCAGGCCCTTGGGGAGTTACAGTAGAACTCGCTCCTGAAAGTCAGACCCTGCGGGACAAATTCGCATTCCACATCCCAGCATGCTCTTGGCTTCATGCACCGCCTTCTGGCTCAGGCAGTGCAGGTACAGTGTGGGTGTGTAGATAACAGCTGGAGACTTTACTCTTGTCATCATTTAATGCTGTCTGTGCAAGTTTAAAGTCCATAGTAAAGTGGCAACAAAAAGAAAGAAAAAAGAAACAGGAGCACTAGAAGCTATGCAACTATCCACAAGTAGAGTACACTGAAGGGGATAGGAGCTAGATTTAAATCAGATACTGCTTTTGCTTTAAATGGGCACAGTCACTGAGCTTCTTGATCACACCTTGTACCTTGTAAAGCTTACATCAGAAACTGGGTGTGACAGTCCTATATTTGACTAAGCATACTTTCACGTCTGTGTGCAAATCTGAGCATGTGTGTGAGTGAGTGCATGTGTGTACTGCATGTGTGTCCACAGAAAATGAGACGCAGACTGGTGGCAGATTAATGAAGCTGGGGAGAGAGGGAGCTGGCTGGATTAACAATCCACTGAGATTACCCTGACCCTGAGGACACACACACACGCGCTTTGAATTTGGGGCTGCTATTTTTAATACATTATTCCAGATGCTGGTTTATTATAGTGTTGACCCGCTGCTGCCTGTAATTTATAGATGATGGGAAAATATATTGGAGATGATAAGCTACTATCTCCAACACAAACACAAAATATGATGTGACAAAACAATTCCCCATCTTTCTATACCTCTTTTCTCTCTCTCTCTCGCCAAACCATCATCATCTTTGTTCCGCCTCTTTATCCTTTTACTTCTACTTGTCATTTTCCCTTTATCTCTGTTTCAGCCTGTTTCATCCAGAATCTATGCTCTATGTCTCCATTAATAATTTAGCCTTCTAATCAGGTAGTTAACTTGACAATTATAGAATACAAGTACTCAGTGTTGGTAGGAATGTGCTGTGCATAGACATACGGCTGAGTCTTAGACGCAGTAAACATCACGATGGTGATATTGTTCAAGTTAGGGGGACAGAATCTGTCCTCAATGTTATCATAAGAGCTGCACAAGAGGAAATCAAAAGGGTTCATCTCAAGCCCCCAGCAATCATTAACAGCACTGAGCTTTGAGGTGATTTTAGCATGGTGGTAACAACAGGATCATGTGATGCCAAATGACCCAGAAAGATTGTTTGTCATGCATCACCATTACAAAAGGACACCTGAATCTTTATCTGGTCAGTCCAATGGAAGGATGATTTCATATTATTTATAGCAGAGGATGTGAGCAGAAATTCAGTCCAAAAATATTGCTCTAAAACATCATGAAAGACATGCTAGCTGTAGAAATATATATCTTTTTTTTTGACCAACCAATACATGCTTTTTTATACTTTCATACTCAGCATGTAGATTTTTTTTTATTGACCCATTGTTTTATTCCAGCGTTCATGCGAGATTCAGTTTCTCACAGAACAAGAAAAGGAATTGGTTCCTCATCGGTTTACATAGAACTGAAACTAGTCAAACCATCCGTCCCTAAAAATCTGTCTTCACTAATGTACCACAAGACACATTAGTGAAGAAAGATGTCCTGGTGTCCTGGTGATGTTTGTTGTTGTTGATCAGCCATGCAAAGCAAACTATAAGATCGTGGTGTGTCGTCTTATTCTGCACACACGCTGCATCTATCATGTGCTGATATTTGGTGTTGGTACGCTGCAGGTGCACCGCAAAAAAACGGTCTCTAAATGTAGTCACACAGCCCTTGGGTTCAGAAAGCCACAGGAGCAATCATCCAGTACAATTAGTCTTTCACTGACCCCGCCTTAATGAGCTTGTTAAACCCTCAGCTCGTTAGTGTGGCAATAGGGAGGATGATGCTTAATGGAAGTGTCTTTTTTAAATGGATGCCCCATTTCCAAGAAGGCCTGGGGTGAAGGATTATAGTAGAAAATATGTCTTTGTATGCATGTAAGAATGGACACAGCTTGCAGAGGTTGTTTGTGTGTATGTACTTTGCAAAAGTCTTGAGACGCCCCTCATTTCTTTATATTTGGCTTCCAATAAGCGTAAAGCTATCTATAACAGATGAACAGTATTTGAAATCACGTCCTTAAGAAACAGGAATAAATCCAGTAAAGACCTGACACGGACCTGAGAGATGCATCTGGACCTTCAGATGATACATCTACTGATCGCTGAAGCCTCATCAGAAATGGTCTCAGTGGAAGTGTGGCTGTCAGGAAGCCCCTCTTAAGGAAGGGAAATGGAGAGGCAACAGGTCTGATGGAGTTATGAGTCCCAATTTGAGATTTCTGGTAATCAATATGTATGGAGGAGGTCAGGAGTGTGTACAGCTATCTGTAAAACACGGTGGAGGCTCTGTCATGGTCTGATCCACCATTTTCACTTTTTTTTAAACAGCTTTCTGTTCTGGATTAATGGGAGTGATAAGATTGGATGAGATCAGAGTATGGTAATGGTTTATGAACAGCGATGCACGAGTGCATTAGCAGTTGAGAAATTTATATTTCTCACTGTGATTCACCTTTTACATTTGGGTCATAATCAACTGAACAGTAACTCTTCAATTCATTGTTTACATATCAGTTTACATCAGTATAATATGTAATATGGCCCACATCTAGGAGGAGGAAACACAAAGTTGCTGACATGTCGATCACTTTAACCTTCACATTAATTTAACATTCTTTTGCCTCAATAAGGACCTCTTTGATTTTTTAATTTTCTAGTTTGATTTTTTTTCTCACTTTCTGTTTCTTCAATGTAATTTCTACCTTTTGTTTCATCCTTTTTCTATACCTACTTTTTTTTTTTGCCTGTCCCCTTTTTCACAGGAGACAAACCATGCCTCCAGCTCGGTAAAGCCCTCCTAACCCTGAGCGGCCTGTCCCGTTGACCTTGTCTGAAGCTCATAGTGCTACAGCTGACAATTAGTCATAACAGTGTTTGGGGCTAAGCCTGAGCTAATACTAAGTGGAGTGGAAAGAAGTGCTGCAGCGTAAACGCTAACACTTGTGCCGGCTCTACTGTGACAAATGCTGCGCTCCGCTCTTATCCATCAAGCTCAGGCTGGCCATTGATCATTGTTTGGACAGCCACTTTGGTGTGCTGGGAAACACACAGCAGGACACAGACCAACACACACACACACACAGAGGAAAGCTAAGCTTTTCGGATAGAAAAGGAGAGAAAAGCTAAAATAAATGTTGAGTAGGCTGGCAGCTTCATGAGTAGCGTACACCAGTGTTTTACTTTTGTGTGGGAGAGAGGGGCGAAAGAGAGAAAGAAGAGGAGAGAGAGGGAGCTGTTTCTTTTAGTTTGGGAATAAAAGACGACTGGAGTGTGCAGGGAGAAATGCAATGTGCGTGCGTGCGTGCGTGCGTGCGTGCGTGCGTGCGTGTGTGTGTGTGTGTGTGTGAGAGAGGCAGAACCGCATCTTTTTTTTCTGTGCAGAGCAAGGTTAGTAAAGTTAAATGCTTTTGAAAGGCGATGTAGCACAGAGTTCAAGAACATAAATACACTTTGCCTGAGGACATGTACTCATATTACAGACTCTATACAACGCAGACACAGCAGACACACTACAGATGATCAGGCTAAAAACACACATTAGTGTTAAAACCTGGATTTTGGAAATCCATCTTTTTACTTAACTGCTTGTCCAGTTATGACCCCCCCCCATGGGGCATGAGCCTCTCCCAGATGGCACTGGGTACACCCTGGAAATCTATTTTTATGATTCAGAAAAAGGTCTTTAAATATATATATTGTAAACAGAATTTATGTTTAAACTTTTTAACCAAGAGATATCACCATGAAACTTTCCCATTTCATGACTTACATTAATTATCATTATTTTGTGTTTGAAGCTAGAGTTATTTAAATGAAAATGAAAATGTTCAATATAGCAGTATAATCTCATTAAACATGTACTACTTGGCATACAGATTTTTTTTTTACATCATACACTGCCTATGGCTTCTTATGGTACTAAAAAAACAAATACTGCTGAGTTTCAGTCATAGTGGAATTCTGATACTGAAAGGTACTATAACTATGAGTGGCATCCCCAATCCTCACAGCCAAATTTGTTTGCCAGCGAGACCATATCAAGGATATCCGCTTTCAGTGACATCATACGGAGCCAAGGGTAGAAAAAAAATCATCTGGAACTGAGAGTTTAGAGCAATCTAAATCCTGAGCCTTAGGCGCACAGGGATTACTCATAAATACAATGATCTCATTATTTGAAACTTGGCCACATTTAATATGAGCATCCGCATTCTGCCCACATAGCAGGCCCTCTATAACATACTGATAAAATAAGTGTGATTAGTAAAACCTTTAGGATTGGATGGCAGACAAAAATGACCTCATAGTGTTTCTGCAGTGCAGATTTGCAAAAACCAAAAATACACAAAAAGATGAGATATTTTTACACACTGTAATGCAACCAGATGACAGAAGGGCTGTCCTCCATCACTCTGACTGGAAAAACAACATTTCCATTCCCACGCAAATAAAATTAAGGCTCAAGTGATTTTTTTTTTTTAATAGGAATTTAGGCTCACTGCTAATCACTGTCATGTCTGTCTTCTGGTACTTTTTTGTTTAAAACACTGAAAGTGAGGACTTTCTGAAGAGTGAGGACATTTTGGCCTCTCGTCGCTGTTTGAAGGTTTTAAAGTCTTTTTGGTATAAATATTGAAAACATAGGATTAAGATTCGATTTCAGAGTGGGTAAGGAATTTAGTGATCTTGGGAATGAAGGGAAAATGCTAACTCAGGATGAGCTCTCATAAGTATAGAACTCTGTATGTGTGTTCAAAAGTCAGTTTAAGATTGTGCTGACCATACAAAGAACAAAGGCCTCGTTTTTGCCCCACATGGAGAGTTTAATTGGCAGATCATTACCGCTTTATCCTCTGACCTGACCTCATCCCCCAGTCTGCACACCAGCACCTGAACCGCAACAGCTCCACAACCTCCAAAACACACAGCTTCAAAGAAAAGCAACTTCAGAATATGAAACAGGGTTTCTCTTTCCTTTTTTTTTTTACCCCCCAGCATCAGGAAGGAAGGTGTGAACAGAATAAAAATGAGAGGATGTGAAAGAGAGGAGGGGGAGAGGGATGGTTGCAACCTTGGAAAGAGACAGAAGGAGGGGAGAGGGAAAGGACAAAAGTTAAGGGATGCTTAAAGGGAGGGGTGTGGAAGGGAGGAGGAGAGAGTGTGAAAAGGGGAGGCTATTACGAAAAGAGAAACGGATACAGAAATTAAGAAAGGAAGTCAAGCGAAGCAGGAACTAGTGATGAGGTCGATAGAGTCACGGGAAAACGGGAGGACAAGAAGTGCAGCGCAACACTCGACGAATGAAGCCGTAATCATCGATTTGTCACATCAGATGATTTGCTTGTGTATGGTATCTCTTTTTTAGGGTTTATTTATGCACTTAGTTTATGACTTTCACAAAACAGTGGTTGCTGTGGGCAGGGCTGCATAAAGTCTGTGTGTGTGTGTGCGTGCGTGTTGTGAAAAGCCATCACACCGGGGGTGCTTACAGGATCACATGGTGCTTCTCTGGGTTATGCGGTGCATTCTGCGTGGTTGTTTGACTACAAGGTTGTTGCTCTGTGGGTTGCAACCAAAGTAACAGCAACAAAAAGTAATAATTGCACAAACCTCAGCCCTGGGGGAGGAGAAGAGGTCCATCTTTTCTGATTTGACTTGTTTCCTAGAAGACACAGAGGGACAGAGCAAGCCATATTAGGAAACATTATCTGCAGTGATGTAACAATATATGTAGTTCCCATAAACCAGCAAGCACAGTGATATTTCTGGTAAAATCAAGAAGCCGGCAAGTTACTTCCTGACTCAAAAGCCCAGTCTGTTCTCCCTGGTCAGCTCCACACTCTAAAGGCACCACCAAGGAGGATTTAGGGTGAGATTACCTTGCAATTGACAAGCGGGAGAAAAGGTTGTTGCAGATATGATCATTTTTTCTGTCTAACATGTGGTCAATTTCAACCCAAACCATTATCTTTACTCATAATGACCAAGTCATTTTGTTCCATAAACCAAACCAAACAGGAGGAAGAATTCAAAAAAACAAAACAAAACAAAAAGAAAAGAAAGGTGGTGGGAAACACATGCGTGTCTCTTTGAGTCTCATAAACCTATTACATTATTTAAGCATATCGATCTATCTGTTCCACATCAGGAGTAAATGAAATGCATGATTGCACAATTTCATCTGATGCAAAATTCATGTACAGCCCTGAGAGCTTGATGTGTTATGTAATTTTACTCAGAATAGCAAACACTGAAAATAGCACTGAGAATACATATAAAGCAGCTTGTTTTTGGTCATTGTTTGGACAGATACTGGTTTAATGCTGGTATTTAGTGCTAGACATTTAATATAGAAACTGCAGACCATAAGAACTTTAGATGTGTGCAAGGTTATTGCTCTTATTATACTTTGGCTCAGACTGAAGTATCTCATCAGTTATTGGATAAATTGGCTTGAAATTCTGTTTGTGGTTCACAGATTAACATGTCTCAGCAAATAGTGGGGGAGTTATCATGCAATTCTGCACAGACATTCACATTCATTTCATTATTAAATCAAGGTAAATTTCAATTTAGGCAACCCCCATAGCTTTTCATTCAACACTTTCATCGGGTCAGATTTTAATTTGTCCAAGACTTGTTGGACAAATTGGTTTCCTTGATTAAATTTGGCATGCTATCATGCTAAACTAAGATGATGACCATGGTAAGCATATTAAGATTGTCACCATGAGCA
>JAMQGT020008434.1:0-18383 GCA_024447675.2 Pterophyllum scalare
CAGCAATACGGTTAACCAAGACAGTATATTACGTATTGCTCTGTTTGTTGTGATTTGGTGCTTTATAAATAAAATTGAATTGAGTTGTGTGTAAAATCAGAAAAACAGTAAAACAGACTATATTTTAACATATTTGAATATCAAGACTTAGTAATAAATTAGGAAATAAAAAAATCATACGATCGTTAACCGTCAATTAAATATTTTGCAGAGTTTTACATCTTTACTCCCAAGTCACCTCAAAAACTCTGCCCACCCTTCATCCGTCATTAATGTACTGAGATAAAGCGACTCTGGACCAGATCTGCCCCGAAGGTTTTCCCGCTGATCTGCGTGAGGCTGTCCAATGTTTACCTCAGCTGTCAGTGCCCGGTGGGAAGCGTTAGCCTTCATTTATTCTGGAGGAGGCTGTAAAACTTTGTGAAAGGAGTCAGTGAAGCTCATTTCTGACCCATGACAGCGACACTGAGTTGCTGAGGATATGCTGAATATTTCTGTCAGTGAGCACTGCTGTTACCCTCCGTTAGCTGCTGTTAGCAGGCGATAGTGAAACTGTCTTTGAAGTGGATTTAACATTGTTGGACACTCAGTGAATAAAACCTCGTATGATGTGAGAATGTAATCAAACTGTTTATCAAAGGGAAAGAGTGACTTTTAGCACACTAGCTGACATAATGTTAGCTTATAACCGGGAGATCGCCTGTTACCTGCCCTTACCTGCCGTGAACGGCGGGTTAACACCGAGCGTATCACGGCTGAGACGTGGAAGCAAATGTTTGAATTACCGTAATTACGCAACTGTTTGTCCTATCGGAAAAACTCAAATGGTTTCTGAAAGCTGAGAAATTGCGCTTCAGACCCAACATAGGTTATTACGGTAATTGTTGCCGAAAGTCCGAGAAAGGCGGGACATTTGAGGTACGTTCGGTATCAAAAGGGCTACCCATCTTATTGTCAGCTGTCTGCAGATGTGCTGACAGTATGTAACTGTGATAATATCAGGAATGAATAAGTATGTACATGCATGTTTTCATGTGTTGAAACCCTGACTTCAGTTCAGGAGATGATACATGAGATGAAGAGGAAGAGGATGGCATTTTATCCAGATGCAGGTCATGCTTTCCTTTGGGTTTTCGCTTCATTGGTGAACGGGACTCCTTCTCCAACGATAAAGCATAGGTATGATCCTTCATATCTTGAGCCTGAAGGTGCCAGTAAAAATTTAAATGGCCCACGAGTTCTCCTCTCCTCCGCTTTTAGCACCATGTATATGGCCGATCTCTAGCCTCATCAGTAAAATGCGAGCGGGTGGAACAGCAATGTATTCAGGATGGTGGGACAATATGGCAGCTTCCACAAACCTGTGCCCACTCCTGTGCATCTTTAATGAATGAATTCTAAGTTTATGAGTATGCACCAGTTTGTTGGAAGACATAAGCTACCCACTAACCGGTGTATATTCATATTTTTTTTCTATTACATAACCTCAAAAAACAACTGACTGCACCTTTAAAGGGATCCAGGCATCCAGCTTAAAACTGCCAAATCAAAACACGCAGAGCTGCCCAATGAGGCGACCCCTTTTGACCAGGGAGCAGCCGAAAGTAGCTATGAATTAAGACTGAAGGTAGCAGCCAGGTGCTGCTAATCAAATGCACTTGATTAACTGACCAGCAAGTGTGAGAAACCTCAGTGAAAACAGAGGGTTTGGCAGTTTTGCTGTTCTGGAGCATCCAGGTGTGTGTTGTAACACAATGCCACGACATTCCCAGGGGTGGAAATCCCAGCAAATTAGCCCCAAAGGTCAGACCGTGCAATGCTCAGAGAAACTGCAAAAAAAACCAAGAGTTGCATCTCAGACTCTAAGGGCCTCAGTCAGCATGTTAAACATTAAAGTTCATGACAGTAAAATCGGAAAAAGAACAAGTATGGCTTGTTTGGAAGGGTTGCCAAGAGTGGGCCTCTTCTTAAATGCTTTTAACTTTCATGTACCGATGCTGTCACCACCTCCCCCAGGAGCGCCACACCATGTTACTAAAAATATTGAATATATTAGTAATCTCCCTGTAATTTCTATGGTTTGCAAAGCTACCAGTGGCCTGGCTGCATATTTGACACCCCTGATCTAGTTTTGTTGTGCCCAGTTTTATAGACAATCGCAGCAGAAATGCAGCATTCTCTTGAATAAAATGTCAGATGGCACTTGTCCTGTGATGCTCAAAGAAATCTACAAACCTTGCTGTGAGCGGTTTGATGAGTTCTGGAAATCAACGTTATTCCCATTGCTTTGAACAACACCAGGTAAGAGCCACTTATTTCCACTGTAATCAGGATAAGACGGGCGTTTCTGCGGCCGATTTCTCCCAAAATCTTAAATTTTCCTCGTGCTTTTAACCCTTTTGTCTCGCTAACTTAACCTATTTGAGTGCTATTACTAATATAGCAAAAGTTAAAACTGCACACAAGAAATCCCTCTGTGCTATGAATCTCAACCAGAGGCCTAAAACCACAGGCTGAATGGGCGCCTCTGACCCACATTAAATGGGATCATGTGATGTAGGTCCTCCCCCACTAGAGGGAGCTGTGTGCAGTCATGCAGTTCTCATTCATGTCTAGAAAGAGGAAGGTTTATCCAGGATGTGCCTGCCTCTCACCCAGTAACAGCTAGGTATACTAGATTTTACTGTTTTGGGTAAAAGCATCTAAAATAAAAACTATTTTTAAGACCCCACTGAATCTCTAGTACCTCATCAAATGTCATCAAATAGTCAAATTGTTCTCTTTATGGGAAGAATAATTTTCTTGGAGAGAAAAAGGAACTGGCTGATTAGTCTATTGTGGTAAAGGAAGGTTTGCAGTGTTCATCTCCACCATTCTTGCCCCCCTTGACTCTTATCCCTGAGCCACAGAGCTGGTTAACGCCTGAAGGAAAAGCTGTGTGTGTGTGTGTGTGTGTGTGTGTGATTAGGTTTCAGGGGCTCAGACAGACGATCTGTTTGTGACTCGGCCAGTTTGTGAGGAGCAAAGATAAAGTTATCAGAGCAGGCCCAAGTGTTATCACCACTGTAACACAAACTGGGTTTGAGCACGCACAGTCAGTGGGATTGGTGCCATGCTAGCCTAGCATACAAGAGCTGTGGATGCATGGGGACTGCTATTTATCAGCTTATTATAAACTGGATGTGATCCATTTAATGAAAACAGACTTGATGCAGATTTATTCATTCACTGATTTGTTTTGGAGTTCAAACTGAGCATCAGAATGGGGGAAGAAAGGTGATTTATGTGACTTTGAACGTGGCATGGTTTTTGGTGCCAGACGGGCTGGTCTGAGTATTTCAGATTCTGCTGATCTACTGGGATTTTCCCACACAACTGCCTCCGGGGTTTACAGAGAATTGCTCAAAAGAGACAAAATATCCAGTGAGCGGCAGTTCTCTGGGTGAAAATCCCTTATTGTTGCTTAAGATCAGAGGAGAAGGGCCAGATTGCTTCAAGCTGTTAGGAAGGCAACAGTAACTCAGTTAACCACTCGTTACAGCCGAGGTGTACAGAAAAGCATCGCGGAAGAGCACAACACTTCAAATCTTGAAGCAGATGGGCCACAGCAGCAGAAGACCACACTGAGTGTAGCTCCTGTCAGCTAAGAGCGGGAAACATGCTACAATTCATGCAGGCTTAACAAAATTGGAGAACAGAGGTTAAGAAAAACATTTTCAGCTGTGACCTTCTCCCATATTGGCTTCTCTTCATTGGCTCCCTGTTAAATCCAGAATAGAATTTAAAACCCTTCTCCTCACATACAAGGTCTTGAATAATCTTCTCTCAAAGACCTCATAGTCCCATATCACCCCAATAGAGCACTTTGTTCTCAGACTGCTGGCTTACTTGTGGTTCCTAGGATACGTAAGAGTAGATTGGGAGGCAGAGCCTTCAGCTTTCGGGCCCCTCTTCTCTTGAACCAGCTCCCAGCTTGGATTCGGGAGACAGACACCCTCTCTATTTTTAAGATTAGGCTTAAAACTTTCCTTCATGATCAAGCTTATAGTTAGGGCTGGATCAGATGACCCTGAACCCTCCCTTAGTTATGCTGCAATAGGCCTAGGCTGCTGGGGGGTTCTTTTCATTCACTCTGTTTATACTTCACTCTGTATTTAATCATTAATTATTATTAATCTCTGGCTCTCTTCCAGAGCATGTCTTTTGTCCTGTCTCTCTCCCCTCAACCCCAACCGGTCGCGGCAGATGACTGCCCTTCCCTTAGCCTGGTTCTGCCGGAGGTTTCTTCCTGTTAAGAGGGTGTTTTTCCTTCCCACTGTTGCCAAGTGCTTGCTCATAGGGGGTCATTTTGACTGTTGAGTTTTCTCTGTAATTATTGTAGGGTCTTTACCTTAGAATATAAAGCACCTTGAGGGGACTGTTTGTTGTGATTTGGCGCTGTATAAATAAACCTGAATTGAAATTGAACTGACTTTTGGATGGTAGGGTCGGAAGCATGAAGGCGTGGATCCGTTCTGCCTTGTATCGACAGTTCAGGCTGCTGCTGGTGGTGTCATGGTGTGGGCGATATTTTCTTGGTGCTCTTTGGGACCCTTGGTACCAAGTGGGCATCGTTTAAAGGCCACAGACTACCTGCGTATTGCTGCTGATCAAGTCCATCCCTTTATGGCCGCAGTGTACCCATCTTGTGGCAGCTGCTCTTCTAGCAGGATAACACACTACATCACAAAGCTCAAATCATCTCAAACTGGTTTCTTGATAATGAGTTCACTGGACTCAAATGATCTCCACAGTCACCAGATCTTAATCCAACAGAGCAACTTTGGTATCACGGATGTGTAACTGACAATTGGGGTTGTTTTTTTTATAAAATGTATGGGGCTGCATTTGAGACAAATGAGCCCATAACATAAAACAAGATGATGTAACCCCACAGTCAGTAAAAATGTCCTTTCCACTGTCATACACACAGGCGGAAACACTTCCCTCCCCCACATACACACAGTTCCTTTGGCGGCCGTGCTCACCATATGGGCTGATCTCATAGCTCAGGGTCTTAACAGCTATTTGCCTGCATGGGGAGAAGTGGTGTTTTTTAGCTGTTGTCACCAAGTGCCCCCAGTGTTGACACTGCCACAGCAAATGACCGTACCATAAAATGATGAAGCAGTCACCTGGGCTAAAGTCCACTTTAAAATGCAGACCTGACACTGTGTGAGTTTGGCCCGCTGGTCACCTCGATATATGATAGATATGCCTTTGTATTTAGCAGTGTTCATTAGTTTATTTATTTTTAACTGGAGTCAACTTAATTACCTGTAATAAGGTCACTTGTGTTGTCTTTATGTTATTTTATTTATGTTGTCCTCTCCTCTTGGTTTACATCAGCTGTCTTTAAGATGTGTACCCCAGGTGCTAAGACATTGATTATTTCAAACAATAAATAACCCTTTGTATGTTGAACATTTACCTGCCATCAGTTGCTTAAGGTGGTATTGGAGGCACTATCTCTCCTCAGTGCTGGTTAAAGCTCTGCTAATATTTTGTTAACATGGAACAACACTCGGTGTCAGGGGTCAGACCGGAAAGATAAAATTTGCTGCAGATTCTTTTGGTTTTAACACACACACACACACACACACACACACACACACACACACACACATCTATAGCCGAACACACAAACCCTCTGCACTTACCTGCTCAGACGTAAAGTGAGTAAAACCAAGCGGAGGGGATCATCTTTTTGATTTAAAGCTTTTTTTTAAAAAAAAATGCTGAAAAACCTGATTATGTTCTCAAATGTGAAATCAAGACCCCCGAGCCTTTTGGTGTTTCTCTATAGTCCAGGGCTCTGAGACATGAGTCAGGATCTCAATGAAGATGCTACAATGAATGAGGACTCTCCTTCTGTTACAGCACACAAAAGCAAACTGAAACTGGGTTTCTGCTTTAAAATCTAGTCCCGTCTGTCCTTTAAGGCTTGATAGAGCCTTGCTGCTTCAATGCTGGATTGTGGTGATGTCGTTTATACACATGCGTACGCTACTTATACTGGATACGATGTACCACGGAGCAGTGAGACACAAACCTTAAAGCCCTTACTCAAAAACTGGTATCTTCATCCTTTTAAGACTATTCTTGCTTTGCTCCTGTCTTACTTACTTATCTGTACCTTCATCAAAAAAAGCATGGGAAGCTATTGTTTTCATCCCAAGACTTATTCCATCTCACTGTCCTGAAGATTCAGGCCGAATTTGGAAAAAGGTTCCCTCCTCCTGGCATTCGCTGCAAAATCAACCAAATCTGCAGTCGGGCTCTCTTTGCGCTGGCTGGCCTGACAGAACCTAAAACCACAATGGTAACAGTTACCAGCTATTATCGGTTGAGCTGGGCTTTCTGTAGGCACTCATGGCCCTTTTTATGTGACTCTTCTTCCTCACCAGACGATCTCTACGAGTGCCGCCAACTCCAACTCAGAGACATTATCAGATGATGATGGCGATAAAAATCTAAAAAGAACAAAAAATTACATAACAGTAAAATGCAACACTCAAAAAAAAAAAAAAGATGAGATCAATGCTGCAGTTAACCTGGCACACAGTGTAAAATAAAACCATTTGAATTTTAGTTCATTTGATCCTTGAGTGCCTCTCAGTGCTTTTGTTTATTTGTTCGAGTTCTGAAACAGCCGCACAACCATGAAGCCGGACGCCCCACGCGTTTACACAACATATTTGAGCTATCTTAGTTTCATACACATCGCACATACACAGACACATTAATAACAGCACACAATTCTTGAGTTCACATATCACCATACCCATAATCTTTGACTCCTGGGTGAGGTATCTGGTTACTTTTGTGTTTGATTTCTATTGATTGAACTATGAAACTAACTGCTTAACAACTTGCACACACAAAACATGTTCACCCAGCAGAGGATCTATACTGCACTTAAAACATGCCTTGTAAACAAGGCGTGTGTGTGTGTGTGTGTGTGTGTGTGTGTGCTTCCAGATGATTTTAAACTGAAACTCTTATGGTTTCAGTATAAGTTACAGCTGTGATTTAGCAGGTGAACGGAGCCTCGTTCTTAGCTCTCTAACTCGTTAATCTCACTTAGTAGTACAACCCTCAGGTTACACCGGTTAAGCAGGAACTTTGGCCTGAATGTTACTACCCTAAGGCAACAACTTACATTCATAGTTTATGCTGAATTGTCATTGTCAAGTATTGTTCCTGTATTTTACTAGACTGTTTCTCATGTGCAGTGGTATATTTATGAATCCTATTTATTGGTGTGTGTGTGTGGTCATGCAGCCACGATTGATTGTACAGCTGTCGGTCTTATCGCAGACATTATCCTGGTTAAACAAAGGTTAGGTAAATAAAATCAGCCGAGTCGGGTTTTGTGGTTTTCAGCAGCTTCTATGGAATGAGAGAAATATTCAAATAGCTAACTGTCACCCATTAGCTGCAACGGTAAAGTCTTTTTTTTTCCTTCAGTGTTTATGTGATAATAATAATAACACCTTAGACTTATATAGCGCTTTTCACAGTACTCAAAGTGCTTTACAATTCTGTGCACTATTCATTCACACCTCAGTCATACTTGGTGGTGGTAAGCTACTAATGTAGCCACAGCTGCCCTGGGGCAGTCTGACAGAAGCATGGCTGCCAATTAGCACCCTCTGACCACCACCAACCACATTCACACTTAGCCAATGTGGGTTAAGTGTCTTGCCCAGGGACATAATGACAGCAAACGCCGTAAAACTTTTCAGCTTTTGTGTTAACGGTACGCTAACTAGGCGCTAGCATTCATACCTGCTCTCACTCATAGTTTTCATTATCAACATTTAGCGCCACAGCTTTAGACCCACAGATAATATAGTTGCCATTTTGGGTTTAATTCATAACACCTAATAAAGTGCTCAGAGCGCACAGAGAACTTTCTTTTCTTTTTGTAGTTTGTTACAGAAAGTTTTAGACGTGCTGGTGGCTAGCTAATATTAGCTAAAAACGAGAATGCTACATTTAAAGTTGTTTTCCTCTTTCGCCAAAGTTTTTATTGATTGATTGTCACAGACTTACCTCCTCCTAACACTGAAGTCCTTTTCATCAAGCTAACATGAGTGTCTCATTAAGTACACGGAGGGAAAAGCACAAGACCAGGTCAAAATCTTACAAAAAGCAACCAGTCCTCGACAAAATATTCGTTCCTCAGTCCAGTTCCATTGATCGGTTTTTTCTCTCAGTCTTTACCAACAATAAACTGAAGCGCTGAACCCGTGACGGGTGGAAAAATCATAAATTCATAAACTGAACAAACAACTCGGCTACAGAAAAAATATGTGCGTAATCAACAGCTGGATTTTACCTTAATTAGATAGAGTAGCGTGCTACAGAGGACAGATAAAGAAAAAGGGTGGAACAAGTAGTTATTTATTTAATACATGGTAATTGCACAGGTTTTCACTTGAAAATCACAGCATCTGAGCAAAAAGTCAAATTAATCTTAAGAAAATGTTATTTATAAAGTTAAATTACTTAAAAAGAAATGTCTGTATCCACTTAAGACTTTTTTTCCTTTATAAAAGAACACAAAAGCTTACATGTATGTACCCCCGTCTCTATACAAAATGAGGCTTGTTATGGTTAAACAGTCTACCCTTCACACTGAAGCAAAACATCAACACGTGAAGAACATCGTGAAGATGCATTCATAAAATTAAATACATTTAAAGATACGCATAAATATATAAAATGCATTTCATATCATAATGTAAATTTGTTGATCAGCTAAGGATTATTTTCTGGTTTTCAGTGACACAATCAAAACAGCAAAGTGGTGAAATTATTCTGTCTTCCTTTTGGCCCATGATATCATAATGTTGGATACACATATATTATACATATTTTATTTCTTCTTGGGCCTTTCAGACAGCTAAACCTTTCTCTGTCCACTTAGCATGATCTGGATTATGTCTGATCTCTGTTTCATCTGGCGCTCTATAACCATTTAAATCCATGTTATGCAACAGCTGGTCTTAGATCCTCTTCGTGTACTTCAGTGCACCAAAGATGCCACCACCTGAAATAAAGATCAATATATTTTTTTAGTGATTTGGAGTTTTCAGCCATTAGAGTTTGGACTCATATATTTGCCTCTTAAAGAGCTTAAGTTTTCCAAACTTAAGCTGCTTCTTTGTAGGATAAATATGAATATCATCGCCACATTTAAGCCATTTATACCTGCATGTGTTAGTGTGCTACTGTACATGCGCAAGTCATGGTTTAACTTTGTGTACACTACTCCATTAAGAAAGAGCCACGGTAATTATTAGTGTGATCTATTATTTATATATCAGTTCATCAGCAAAAAGAAAAGAAAAACATCAAAAATTCACATCGAGTCAAAATTAATTATATCAAATGCCATTAAATGATGTAACAATTTTCACGTGCTAAACTTTTGAAACTTTAAACTTTGGTTAAATGGTCAAAACTGTGAGATGCACTGCAGCGAAAAAAGTCTCAATTATGTTTTCTAAAGTGATTTGTCTTTATAACTAATGCATTTTACTTCTGGTTCATTTTCATAATTTATTCCTTTTAATATTTGCATCTGGTTGGCTAGAGTAGGCTTCTGTGTCTCTGACACATACTCCCCGTTGCTGTGGCTCTTCCCCAGCACCATCCTTGTTCATGGATAACAGTTGAAATGTGATTGAGGAAACAAAGATGTAAATTCATGCTCATGTGTAGTACTGACCGATTAGAGCCACGCCAGCAATGGTGCCGATGGTGATGCCTGCTATTGCACCAGGTGAAAGCCCATTGTCTTTCTTAGGTGTTGTGTCGGGGGTAACTGATTCACTAATAGTGGTGTTGGATGTGTCGACCGTGGTCATGTTGGATGTGTAGGCTGTGGTCGCGACAGATGCGGTCGAGGCGGATGCGGGCGAGGCGGATGCGGGCGAGGTGGATGCGGGCGAGGCGGATGCACTTGAGGTGGACGTGGTGTCTGTGGTCACAGTGGATGTACTGGCTGGAACACTTGCTGTTACTGTGTTGGTCGTTGACTCTGTGGTGCTCTGTGCTCCACACAGAATTACTGTTAGGAAAATCAAAGGGTTAAAAGGCAGGGGTCATTCAAAGGTTCCTCTCTTCCTTTGACGCTAGCAGAAACTAGTTACAAGTGCTGAATCATAACATTTTCTATCTTGTGTCAAAAATGTTTGCATTTTCAGGATTTCGGTTTTTAATGGGGCAATTTATCATCCAAGATGTCAAGATATTAGAGTTTAGTACATGTTTATGGCTTCATGTTCTTATAGGGACAATATCAGAGCTGATAAACTCAACCTTTGGTCTAACAGCTCTGTTAAAGAGCCCAAGAATGACTAAGACTTACAATAATTTCAACATTTACGACTCTGTCTTCGTGACTTCCATAAACCTTCAGTTTAATTACCAGGAAATGCTTTAACGTCAGTCTGGACCACCACCGTAAGGAATTTCTTTATCTCGATACTTAACAAAAATAAGCTTGCTCACACTAAAGTAAGTGCTATGATAAGATTTTAGTCATTTCACACTTCCACCACAGATTCTGTGCTAACACCATGAAACAGAGCATCCTCCACCCAATAAACGAAAGGTCAGTGTAGTGCAATAAAAAATTAACCATTAAAATCTTTTTAAGTCCTTTTAAAATCTTGAATTATGAATTAAAACAAAGTTGTTTGAAGTATAAATGCCCAATATTGCATAGTTAGCTACCATTTGAGGGAAAACTGGTTAGAAATGGTTTGTTAAAAAGGAATCTTGTGATCCTTAGACAACTAACCTTTAGTTGTCTGAAGTTAGAAGCGCTCTTAAAAATTATTTCAGCACAAATTTCTAATCATTTTTGGTATTTGGTGCTTTAAAAAGTACGATTTTTACCTGTGCCGAGAAGGCAAAAAGTCTGTAGAAGATTCAGTTTCATTGTGCCACGAAAACGGGGAATTAATCAGCGTAGAGAAGGAGACTCCTCAGGTCGTAACCTGAAGAGACACAAAAGCACAAACGTGATGGTGAGATAATTCCACTGAAATCCCTCACACAGACAGAAAATCTATTCGCTATAGCAGCGTTTATGTTTTCATGTCTGAAGATGTTCAGTTTCAATTTGGTAGCGAGTGAAATGCCTACTTAAACTCATTTAATCTCTTTCTTCTACGTCCTGAGTAGAGTTTATGACCCTATTTGAGGTTGACCCGAACTTCTCATGTGAGACAGAACTCCGAGGAGCTTCAATCAAGCGAACATGAACGACGTGTGGGAATAATCTTTGTAACAGGCAAAAAAATATTATTTGAAATAAATGCCAAAATTATGCGCCTGTACTCTATCTAGTTTACATTTGATGCCTCTGCATCGCCAACACATTCGTTGATTTGTAGATCTAATTACAAAAAGTAAAAATACTCAATGTTTGCGGTCACATCCAGAGGTGATAAGTATTTACCTGGACACAACCGCAGTCGAGGGACGAATCAAGAAGAAACCCTCAGGAGGAAAGCTGACTTACTCACCTTCCAGGCTGTCACTGATGCCTTTCTTCCCCTTCACTTGACCAGATATAGTCAGACAGCTGCTTTTATGACCCTGTTATCACCCCACCCAGTCATTCCCAGGCCCTCTTACCTATAATTGTGTTACCAGAGGTCAGTGTGGAGGAGAGTGTTGCAATATGTATTGATTAAAAAGGAATATTAATGCTTTCCAAGGGGATATAATTGGCTATTTATGGCTCACCTTCTGATGTAGGCTTGGTATATAGAAATACATAAAGAAGTATGGCTTCCTGTAGGATATCAAAGCTAAAGGTGCTAGGAGTGCGGGCCGAGTAAAGCAGCGGCGGCCAGCCTGTGAAGAATTGGGGCTGTCTGCTTTGTCGACTTCCGCTACTCATCTTCAACAGTCACAAAAGTGATCAAAATGTAGCAAAGCGCTTTATGGAAGGCCGTTCTGATGGTAACATCAAAAACAGAGACTAACTTAAAGAGAAGGAAGGTCATCTGCCTAAAATAACTGGGCATGTTTACCCAAGGGGCACCTCTTGTGGCCGAATTGCTTTTTTTTCCCCTGGTAAGCGAGAGTGAAATTACATAATCACGTTACAAATTAATCTGGGGTTGATGCTGCAGCTTGTATCCTGGTTTCTATTAATATTCAGTACTCATGAGCTTTCACTTTACTTCACGCCGTGTTGTGTCTGCTTTGTTGTATATTTCTGAGGAAAACTTGCAAATAAATAAATACAGCAATTCTTACCTCTTTTCTGATTGCCAAGGGTCCGCTACTGATACTTAATGTACACATTTCTACAGAGCTGTACTTGCCAGAAAAATCACCTTCAAGGTCTTCCTGTAGTTTTGGCCTGCTTCTTCACCTTATCTTTGAGGGACTTGCTAACAGTGGTGGCTGGAAAAGAGTAAATACAGAGGCTCCACAGCCTGCTAAATCATGGTCACTGCCTTCTGTTTGTTCAGCTTGGTGAGCTGTCCAGTAGACTGTTGCTGAAAACACACGGTCACCATAGCACAGCAGCGTCTCCTCAACGTGATTTGGAGCAGAAGATTCAAAGCTGCCTATTCTGTCCCCCCCCCCCCCCGCCCCTCTTCTCCCACAGTCACCAGCCACTGGACAACACATGCAAACCCATGCAGCTCAGGAAGTGGCTCCCCTTTTCTGAGCCAGTGAAAAAGGCCCACTGAAAACCTACTCTTTACACATGCAGCTGCGTACTGATAAGTATTTTTGAGATTCCTACGGGCTGCCATTGATTGACTCGCCATTTCTAGTTTTCCATAAAGGGAAATTTTTTTAAAAGCTAAGTAAGCTAATCTGGTCTGTCTGTGGCAAATTCAGCACAAAGTCAGCAGCTTTAACACTAAATTATTAGGATATTGTATGCATAAAAATTGTTTGATTAACTTCTTGTGATTGTTCTACATTTAATATATCTTAATTTTGGTTATCTTGTAACTCCAATGGTGTGGGAAATTTTTTAAAAAAAGTGTAACCTTATAAATCTTATGGTGGGGTTGGGTGGGGGAGGGGTGAAGCAGATCACATGACTCAGATTAATCAACTAAAATGAGCATGTTAATAAAAGTAAGTAAGAGGTTTAGGTTTGGGTTATGCTGCTAGACTACAGTGGATGTGAAGGAGCAGGAAAGAGAGGTAACTTGTTTATTTATGCTATACAGCATATTTTCTAAATTATGATTAAAAATCCATATGAGCAGGTAACATAGCTATATGTTTTAAAAAAAAAAAAAAAGATAAGGAAAAACAAGATCGTTTTAAGAGTGGGTCAGCTATATGAGCTGCGATGGAGCCAAAAGCTTCCTCAGCAGATCTGGACTTTCTTCTCAGTTGTACGGCATCTGCTATTATGGGATTGGATTTAAGCAGGGCGAGTGTGCGAGGAAGACAAACCATTAATTGCTTTAATGCACCACAAGGAGAAAGTATAAATGGTTTCTGCATCACCCTGGGAGCCACTGAAGTGATTTTCTGGAGGGCTACAGCAGGTTTGACTTAAACTGAGGCCTCTTGTTTTTGTCCTTAACGAAGCAGTCGAGGGGAAAAAAAAGAGAGTAATGCATTCGCGGCTACTGACTTAAAGAAATGGGCCGTGTTTCCAGAATGATTCTGAGGCGGGAAGAACCTTTGTATTTGTATTTTTTTAAATCTTTAAAGTGAGATCAAATCATCACGTAGGCTTGTATTAATGTCAGGTTTGCCTGCACAGACTCGAACCTTCTTGTTCTTGTCAGATGGCTGCTTCCCACTGTTGACTGTGATCAGTGAGGCATGTAAGACTGTGCTGATAGCAGGAATGTGACTGGCAGGAATCTAAACGGGTCTAAAGAAGGGACGAACACTCGGAGTGGGACTGAGAGTCTGGGCCCTCAAGAGCCCGAAGGAGTTGGTGAATGAGTGGGTAGATCAGAAACTCCGATGGGCTCCGCTATCCAGGTTACCCAAGAGGCAAGAAACAAAACAAACAAATGCAGAAATTCATTTTCCTAAATTTTTGTTTGATTGAGAACATGATTCATCCAGATATCGGTGCAGTACTTCCAAAAGAAATGTAGCAAGAAGCACTCTGAGAGCACAGCCCTCACTCTCTGGGCAGTATTTGCTTTTAAGGGAATAGTATTGTAATAATTTTGTATATAGATTCATTCAGTTGTTTTTGTTCTTTTTAAACGTACTTTAAGAAGTTTGTAGTGCAGTAAAAATAAGTACAAAGTGCAGGCTTTTATTTGCCCTGTTGAAAGACATTTTAATATTCTTGACATAATTTTGAGTGTAATTATTTTTTATGTATGTGGATTTATTCTCTTTACTTTCTTTAAAGATGGAGCACATTTTGGGGTCAACTTGAAAGAAAGGTAGCCGTGAAATGTAAAGGTGAGGTCAAAGGTCAAATGCGACATGATTTTTGAATGCAAACTATTGTGATATTTAGAATCCCCGTACACCAGTAACATTTCCTACATGTTGTTAATGCAAACAATGGCGGTAAGAAACATAGTTTTAAATCGCTCAGTATAGCATTATTACCACTTTGACCTTCAGATCAATCTGTTGACCTTGTAGGAGAGGTCAGAGGTGTAATATGATATTTGAAATCTTTATATAGTACTTTATATACGTTGACAATCACAGGACACTTGTAAGAATTAGTTTCTAAGTTATAAGGCATTTTGTCAGTTTTCCACCAATAAATCATTAAGCTGACCTTGAAGACGTGGTTTTCAAACTTCATTCAAACCCTCTCAGGCTATCGTGTTTACAGACAGAATGACACGCACACACAAATGCTACCAAAAACATAACCTCCTTGATGGAGTTAAGAAGCTGATAAAGAAAAAAAAAAGAGGTAAAAGAGGAGCGAGGTGACCCTTACCTGTAATTTAAGGAAACTGCTGACTGACCGCTCTAAACAGCTATGAGCAGGAGGAAGTATTAAAAAAAAAAAAAAGGTGTCTGAGAACAGACCCTTGTGGAACCCCTGAGAGAAAATCTGTTTGAATAAACTTCCATTAAAGGTGAAAACTGTGATGTGCGGGTATCATCTCCTCTAGTTAGTTTCAGTATTATACACTTTGCATTCTAAGTTGCGATTTGCGGGAAACATACCTCCTACCTGGATTATGGTTGTTTAATCTTCTCCAGTGAACGCTGCAAACAGATAGTAAAAAGAATTTTTTCTTGGACCGCATCCAAGTGACACAGGAGTGGAGGATGGCTGTACAGGACTTTGACACCAGTGGGTGAAGTGATGGAAAGTCTGAATGTGACCTCTGCCCTCTACATTTCATAGAGATATGTTGTAGTTTTTACTAAATTTATTTCATAGCGATCAAGTGGTTCCTGTACTTTTTTACATCAACACATTACATGTTGCCACTTTCATTTCAACTTCATTAGTGGGCTCATTTCAAAAGACCGAAAAGGTCACTGAGAATATGAATATGCGGTGCAGAACTCTTGAGCTACCCCTCGTTCCCTTATATTTTGCTACGAAAATGTGAAATGGGTGCAGCGATTTATTGGAAAATCCACAAACATAAATGGAAATGCAGTATATAAGGCATAAACCAAGTTTTTATAATCCTCATGAGCTTAAAAGTCAATATTTGGTATGACCACCTATATTCTTCAACACAGCCTGAACTCTTTTAGCCAGCTTTCTTTAGATTCACATCACAGATGTGGAGCTGACAGCTGTGTGATGCTATCATGCCAATATGGACCAAAATCTCTGAGGAATGTTTCCAGCTCTTTGTTGAATCTGTGCCATAAAGAATGAAGGCAAATGGGGGGTCCAACGCAATACTAGCGAGGTGTACCTAATTAAGGGGTAGAAAATGTTTACTTTTTTCACTTTGATTCTGTAGACTAAAAAAAGCAGGGTGTAGAATGTTAATGAAAGCAAGTAAGACTAAGAATCAGTTTCTAAGTTATAAGGCTTTTGTCAATTTTCCACCAATAAATCATTAAGTCGACCTTGAAGACCTGGGTGGATGCAAGCTAAATTTTAATGGACCATTAACATGACTCCACTCTACACCCCTACAAAGTCTGATCGTAATTCATTCAAAACCTTTTGAACTATTGCGTCTACAGACAGAATGACACGCACACACAAACACTACCGAAAACATAACCTCCTTGGCGGAGTTAATACGCTGATTTAGTGTATTATTAAGGACAAAAATCATTGCAGTTCCCACTGAAGTTGGTGAGAATGTTCAGCAAGATGACATGCATGCGCGGCAAGCTACTCTGAAGGCTTTTGTAGCTCTGTCAGCCTCATTTTCAATTCAATAGTTAATACTTCAAAGCATTAGTGAATCGGAATTGTGGTTTAATTCAAAATTTTCAGTGAGGCACAGTGCCCTATAGAGTGATTTAAAACTATTTTGTACATAAACACTGTATATCTCTGTATGATCATCAAAACCAACTTGCTAAGCACTCATCAAACATTTGTGCCTGGGGTCTGTACACTGATGATGGCCTAGCCACTGAATAAGAATGACTCAAAACAAACCTGTGCCTGTTAAAAAAGTGCCTCTCACTAGTAACCAGAGGAGAACGTGTCATAAAAATATAACTTTATCACTTGGATAAATGTCATAATTAGATGAGTCACTGGAATAAAAGTAATAGACTGTACTATCTTTAGCTATAAACAGCTAAGAGCAGGACGAAGTATTAAAAAATAGATGTGTCTGAGAACAGACCCTTGTGGAACCCCTGAGAGCAAATCTGTTTAAATAAACATCCATTAAAGGTGAAAACTGTGATGTGTGGGCATTATCTCCTCTAGTTAGTTTCAGCATTATACAATTTGCATTCTAAGTTGCGATTTGCAGGAAACTCCTGTCTGGATTATAGTTGTTTAATCTTCACCAGTGAACGCTGTAAAAAGATAGTAGAAGATTTGCTCTTGGACCGCATCCAAGTGACACAGGAGTGGACAGGACTTCGACACCAGTGGGTGAAGTGATGGAAAGTTTGAAAGTGCCCTCTGCTCTCTACGTTTCATAGAGACATGTTGTAGCCTTTACTAAATGTATTTAATGACAATCAAGTGGTTCCTGTACTTTTTTAGATCAACGCCCAAAGTTGGTGCGACAAAGCCCTCCAGCAGCTGCAGTAATTATGAAGGAGGCAAAGGGTTAAAGGGAGAAAAAAAGTTATTTTATCATTTATGCTAGAGGCTAGCAGCTCGAGGTCATATAAAGCATGAGAGTTTCACTGATAATTGTGAATTGGCTGTAGGTGTGACTGTGAATGGCGGTCTCTCTGTGTTAGCGCCGTAACACACTGGTGACTTGTCCAGGATGTACCCTGCCCCTCGCCCTGTGACAGCTGGGATGGGCTCCAGCCTCACCATGACACCGAAGCAGAAATAAAGAGGATGGATCTCCAAACGCACAGTTAGTTTCGGTTTTTGTTGTCTGTGTAGGCGCTCATTCATCCAGGCCATAGTCGTCTCTGGAGCTTGGAGAACGGGCGACTGGACTTCTTTTTTGTTTCTCGAAGACGTTTCACCCATTTCCCGATATCTGTCACAGATGATAGGAACAGTATAAGTATGACAAACACAATCATTTTAGTGGCTAAAATAGCTTGGTTGCTTGAGGATTATGTATGTACGTATTTTTATTATTCCATATTTTTTGTAGGTAAGAGATGTATAACTGACATGAGGGAGTTAATCAAGAGGGGAAGAAATTATATCACATCCAGGATAGTCGCATGATTAGCTTTTCTTTTATAATATTACACTTTTGTACAGAATCCACCCAGCTGTTCCAGTCTGCATGTGTATGAGGGTAAGATATGGGCCTAGCTCAGCTGTTTAACACACGTGAAATGACTCCAGCACCTGTCCTGATGTGGCACACTCCACGGATTCTGAAGTAGTAAAGATTGTGATCTTTGCGTGTTCTGGTGTCATTGTGAATGGATACTAAAAAGTGACGTAAGAACAAAGTTCAAAGCAAATTTACCACACCTCCAAAACTATAAAACTACTGGGGGCAATTTACCACGACAAGGTATCAGTAACAGGATAAGATAGGCAATGATGTCAAGGAAAACTGAACCCTGGTTCACTTACGGGGTATCAAACTATGTGCGCCACATATCTTTACAAATGTTTTTTTTTTTAATTCTCTTCGCCTCTCCGATTTGATTTTCTCTCTCTGCTTTTAGAGCGCAAGCCGACAGCGTTCATGACTGCAGCACATGTTTCATGACGTCAAGCAATATATGTAACTGAACGAAGTAAATAGGGA
>JAMQGT020008435.1:0-32929 GCA_024447675.2 Pterophyllum scalare
TGCTGCTCAGACTGAAGTTAGCACTTTGTGTGTATTTGAAACTGTGGACTTTGCAGTCAAGCCTCATACTACTGCAGGTAATTGCCTATGTGTTGTTTTTTAAACTCAGCAGAGCATATTAAGATACACAATGCGTAAAAGCAAGTGCTGGCATTTTTCATGATGTACTAATGACCAGGTGAGGGACACAGCATGATCCTGGCAGTATGGTATTGGTATTCAATTAAAATTTTAAAAGGTCCAGTCAGGCAAAATTTCATGAGGCCAAGGACTGGAAGTCCAACTATATATATATATATATATATATATATATGCTTGTCATATATATATATATATATATATATATATATATATATATATATATATATATATATATATATATATATATATATATATATATATATATATATATATATATGCTTGTTATACACTTACATGCCATTTCATTAGGTACACCTTGCTACTGCTGGGTTGGACTCCCTCACTCATCAGAAATGCCTTAATTCTTTATGACAGATTCAGAGGATTTGGTCCATATTGGCATGGTCACATCACACAGGTGCTGCAGATTTATCAGCAGCACAGATTGAGATCTGGTGACTGTGAAGGCCATTTGAGTTTCATTTTCAAGAAAGCAGTTTGAGATTATTTGAGCTTTGTGACATGGCGTGTTATCCTTCTGGAAGCAGTCATCAGAACATGGGTACACTGTGGTCATAAAGGGATGGACATGGTCAGCAACAATACTCAGTTAGGCTGTGATGTTTATATGATACTCAATTGGTACTAAGTGGCCCAAAGTGTGCCACACCATTACACCACTACCACAAGCATAAACTGTTGATACACGGTAGGATGGACCCATGCTTTCATATTGTTTATACCATATTCTGATTCTACCACCAGAATATCACAGCAGAACTCATGACTCATCAGACCAGGCAATAGTTTTCCAATCTTTTATTGAGCAATTTCAGTGAGACAGTGCAAACTGTAGCCTCAGTTTCTTGTTCTTAGCTGACAGGAATGGTGCCTGATGTGGTCTTCTGCTGCTATAGCCCATCTGCTTCAAGGTTCAACATGTTGTGCATTCAGAGATGCTCTTCTGCATATTTTGGTTCTAGCAGGTGGTTATTTGAGTGACTGTTGCCTTCCTATCAGCTTGAAACAGCCTGGCCATTCTCCTCTGACCTGTGGCATTGAGGTACACCCAGAGCAACCACAGAGATGGTTGTGTAGGAAAAATACCACTGATGATTACATAGATCATCAAGTTCTGAAATACTCAGAGCAGCCCATCTGATGCCACCAGCCATGTCACATTCAAAGTCATTTAAATTACCTTTCCGCTCCACTCTGATGCTTTTTTCAAACTTCAGCAGGTAATCTTGACTATTTCTACATGCCTAAATGCTTTAAGTTGCTGCCATGTGATTGGTTGAGTTCCATACCAAAATGTGACTTTTGTGTCTACAAGTCTGCAGACAGCTTTCTGTTTATGTGAATTCAGTTTCTTTTGCCATTGCTTTTTTAACCCCCCTGCTCACTCTCATTTACCCTTCTCCCCTTTCTTCCTCTCTCTTTATGCTGCCACAGATAAAACACACACTCCCAAGACACGTGTGTGTGTGTGTGTGTGTGTGTGTGTGTGTGTGTGTGTGTGTGTGTGTGTGTGGTGAAAATATCTATCCCATGAGAGCATGTCCCAGGGGTCTTAGCCAAGTGAATGTGGGCTGATGAGGTGAAAGTAATCTAAATGGTGCTCATAGCTGCAGAGGTGGCACCCAACACACATACACAGTCTGATAGCAAATCATATCATCACACACCCATTGAGGCATATGGGCCTTTCCAGAGAACAGCATTGCTCCAAAGGGGGTGAAACTATCAAATGAGTTGAACCTCCACTGAGGCAAGGGGTCGTTGCATTTTTTTTCTTTTCTTTCTTTCTTTTTTTTTTTGTTTCAATCTTCCATCCTTTTCTCTCTGGGGTTAGTAACGGAGTGTCAGAAACTGAAGACATTGTCACAAATTGTAACAAAGTCACAAAACAGCTTTATTTATTTATTTATTTTTCTATATGAACGGGGGAAAAAGCCAACTGGGAACAGATGAGTAGGCCAGAAGGTGGTTTTATTTCTTTCCATGTTTGCACAAAACATGTGTGTGTGTGTGTGTGTGTGTGTGTGTGTGCATGTCGACTGGCAGTCATTTCCCTTGTCATATGGTTGTGTTGGTAAAGATGCTCTCACTGGTCCCTGAGCTGGATTCCAAATGTAGAGCAAAGCATCTCCTGACACACAGCTGCTGCTTGGTGGCTAAGTGAAACTTGTTTTCAACTTCAAGGACAAGGTGACCTGTGTCATTGACGCTAAAAGGAAAAATTGAGAGCATCTGATCTTCTGGGGATATTACACAAGACAAACAAGCATTCTCAAATTAATGGTGCAACAAAGAAAAGTGTTTGATGCAGTGCAGTGTGAGAATATGGGAAAACTTGCACTTGTTGCCACTGGACACTGTGAGGTGACCATAGAGAGAAGAACATTTTAGCTACAGAGTTTTTAAATGCATTGTTTAAAAAATAAAAAATAAAAAAAGAAGAAGAAGAAACTGTTGTATAGTGGAGCCTATACTCAGCTGGCTGTTTTGTTAGCATTTCCTAAATAGACTGGGTCTCTGTACAGGACTTCATCCACCTATGCCATCACCCTATTTTTAGTTTTCAAGAAAATGATCTGACACAAATTAAATTTTGATAAAGTTTTATTTTTCTTTGCCCATGCATCACCTCTCAACCAGGTTCATTCAAGTTGCTAGATTTTGTTTAATTTGGCAACAGCACTGAAAGTGAATGCACCGCGGCATGAGAATAGAGTCGTCACCTTCGCTGTTGCCTTGGCAGAGTCATGATGCAAATCACTTTGGAAATAGTAACAGCATGGCATGAAAGCATAAACATCAACATTGTAACTACAAGAATATCTCTTTGTTCTGGTTAAATTAAGAATGGGTAAACTCAAACTTCTTGCACCTTGTCATGGTGCACAACCAATAGTTACCAATGGTGCATTTTGCCAGGCCAGCTGACCAATCAGAGCAGACTAGGCATTACAGAAGGAAGGGTTTAAAACGACAGGAGCTAAAATGGAGTGCTTTGGCAGAAGTTGAAACAAGGTATTGCAGCAATGTATTTCATGAGAAAAAAATAGTGGACCCTAAAAATAAATCATCAACTTTTAAATCAGCACAATAAGGGTGCCTTAAGACGTAGATAATCCTTCTACAGGAAGTAGTAGTCATACAAATGTATACTCTGAGAAATTTTGAACAGTGTGATCACAGTATCAACAATTTATTATCCACAAATCTAAGATAAAAGTTGGGAAGTAGATTTATTATATACTTTGAATCTAGGCAAAGAGATGTATTAAGATTCACCATTTTCACTTATCCATTTTTAGAAGAACGATTTCATTTTGCTTTATCCATCCCTAGGCTTGCTGATATATTCATAGAAAACAATAAGTGTTCTTTCGAATGCATACAATCTGAATCTTGGCAATTTCTTTCCTCTGGCTTTGCCGCATCTACAGAAATGTAATCTTTTTGTCTGTATTAAAATTCATGAGCCGAGATAAGAGGAGACTTTCATTAGCGTGGGATTTTGAAGCTGGTAGTTCCAGACAAAGGCAAAACATTTCCTGTAGCACTCTCTAGGATCGCATCTGACGTCAGAAAAGTGGGGTCACAAAGATTTGGGATCCGAACACAAGATTCACTGGATTAAATGTTGTGTCACTGATGCTCTCCACTTTTACATCTGAACTTCTGTGATACACTGCACCATTTATATTCACTGTTTGTGATTATTTTGCCCACAGAGTTTGCTCAAAGTAGAAAGCACAAAATGGGTCACAGCTAATAGGGTAGCAACATCAGACATCTCATAGATCACTTTGAAAGCTGCTATTAGGTTTTTAGCAGGGATCTCAATCAGTTCTTGTGTTGAGCCCCCTCTATTTGTAAAGTTCTCACTGTTTTGGAAGCCTTGAAGGGCCAGGCCCAGTGGAGCCTTTTAGAAGTATAATCATCTGGCCATCTTTAACTTTGCCATCTTCCGTTTTTTCCTCTGCAGAAGCCTCAAGGACAGCCTGACCTATCTGGAGGGAGAATAGATGTAGAAAACTCAGAAGGGTAAACAGCAGAATGGGAATGGTCTTACCTGCTGTTACATGTGTGCTCTCTCTTTTCCAGTTAATATCCAGTATTTTCATCTATATTTTTTACTTCACATCACATGTGTGTAGTCTGAAAGAGGTCTGCATGAGGAAACCTGGTCTTACAAAATTTCAATAATATGGATTTAGACCAAAAAAAAAAAAAAAGATGGTTTAAATAGTGGGACAGAATTTCACAACTTTGCTCCACTTTATTTTTCATCAGGACTTTTATAAGTAATATACCTGAAATGCTGTGTTCATGTATTTCACCGGGTAATGCAGCAGCTTGGCAGATTACATTTTGTTGCACTGCAGCTGAGCCAGTTCCAGTTTTCCTTCTATAATATATGATGCTGCACTGGTACCCCATAGGAACATAAAGATCATTGTGACCTTACAGCCCCAGAGTCCATATTCAGCCAGCCCTGCTTTGCACACATTGCATAGAAAACAAGCGCAGCTAACTGAGCGCACGATTTTGATGGAGAGAAATTGGGATAATAATTAGATACAAATACCGAACCCTAGGCGAAAAATAAAGCCATTAAGAGGGGCAGCAGGATACTTGTTAAACAGCTAATTGTGAAGAGCAATTTTTGCTTGCATTTCCAGCTCTGTTGGCATAGGACATGCACGCTTATGACAGACGTGTTGCTCACACACATGCTCATTATCTTACAGCTGCACTTATTATCCACATTAAATTATGTATGCTATGTAACAAGTATAAATGCATAAAACCATTAAACCAAAAACACTGGAAATGTAGTTTTATTTTTTCTAATATAAATAAATGGAGGTTTTGCCTTCTAATCTGGTTCCATAGATATTTCGTTGTACAGGAAAGGCACGGCCACAGTTTGACACTTCTCCTTACCTCAGTGAAAAACTAATCAGTCGCAGGTGCCTGCACTCTTTGTCAACAGTGTACACTGCTGCCACTGATGCACCTACTGCTAATTAATAGAGAGGACAGACGTGAAGTGCCATGGTCCTCTCTGTTTTAAGTGTATCTCATGCTGTCACCAGAAATTTGTTTTGTAGCGGGGCTAGACTGTGACTGCAGGTTTCCTGACAAGGCTTCAAGTGCTTGGTTTCTAAGCACCAGCTGGTCACTTACTAGCTCTGGCATGCATTGGAAGTGCTATTGATGCATAGTTAATGGAGAAAAACATCCCCAACTCCTGAGCCCATTTTCTTAGTCAATAGCCAGCGCTGGCAGAGAGCTTCAACTACAGGTCTTATTAAATAAGTTAAGCCTTGAAATTTATGTAGAAGATATTGAAAGTTTTAATATCTAAAGTAAAAAACGTAAAGTAAGCAGATATGGGAGTGATGTACAGTGGGGGAAATAATTATTCTATCCCCTGCTGAATTTGTAAGTTGGCTCACTTACAAAAAAAAAAAAAAAAAACAGTCTCAGAATCTCAACCACTTTTATTACATAAAAGTTATAAAATGATTTGCATGTCACTGAGTGAACTAAGTATTTGATCATTTAGTGCTGTGGCTGAAGGAAGGAGGTTCTTGTCCAAGATTTTATGGTATGTGGCCCTGTTGCCTCTTAATACAGTGAAGTCATTCTGTACGCTTAGCAGAAAAATAACCCCAAAGCATGATGTTTCCTTGACTGTGGGGATGGTGTTCTTTGGGTCATGCTCAGCGTTTCTCTTCCTCCAAACACGGCAGGTTGAGCTGATGCCAGAGAGTTCAATTTTGGTTTCATCTGACTGGTCTCATCATCCCACACCTTCTCTGAATCATTGAGATGTTCGCTGTTCTGGTGCATGGGAACATTTCAATCCATTACGACATAGCGTGTAACCAATGGTGTTCTTAGTGACCGTGGTCTCAACTGCTTTCAGATCATTAACAAATTTGTCCCATATACTTTTGGGCTGATCCACCACCTTCCGCAGGATCATACTCACCCCACGAGGCAAGATCTTGCTCACGCTCCAGACCAAGTGCAGTTGATGGTTATTTTATATTTCTTAAATTTCCAAATGATCGCACCAGCATTTCTCACCTTCTCACCGAGCTTCTTGCTGATGGTCTTTGCCCATTCCAGCCTTGTGCGGGTCTACAGTCTTGTCCCTGTCCTCCGACTGCTCTTTGGTCTTGCCCATGGTAGTGGAAAGGTTGGAATAGAAGAAATTTATTCTGTGGAAACCAGTTGAGATCAGGAGTATCGGTAATTGATTGATTCATTGATTTTAATCGGTGAGCCACAAAGCCAATCTGTGGGAGCCAGAATTCTGACTGGGTAGTAGTGTGATCAAATACTTTTTTCATTCAATGCCGTGTGTTTTTCTGGATTTTTGGTTGATATTCTCCATTAAAATAAATCTACCATAAAAATAGAGATTCTTAATTTCTTTGTAAGTGAGCAAACTTTCAAATTCATCAGGGGATTAAATAATTATTTCCCCCACTATATATAAAAAACACCCATGGGAATAAGAATGAATACACACTCTTATTTAGAGGGGATGATGGGGAAAAAAAAATCACTCAATTGGCTTATGGTTTCTGAGGCCTCCCAGCAAATTACAATCATCAGTCAACCCCCCAACCCCCACCACCACCACCACCACAACCACCTCCCATGTATGGGGACAAGCCTTTAGCGGTGCCCGAAAGAATGATTTCATGAACAAGCACTGTGATATTTATCTGTGGGGTAGCTGGTCTAACTCTATGTGACAGAGTGAGTGAGTTCATTAAGAGTTCATCAGAGTGGGAGCTCCTTGATATCAAGCCACTGTTCTTGTATACTGAGAAGGAAACCAGTTAAATTTGGGTAAACACTAGGGCTTCTCCGCCTGTTGCGTCCCTCTGAAGGTATTCCAGGAGGGATCATTAGGAAGGAAAACCAAGAAAGAAAGCAACTCTGTGGAGTAAGGAGTGTTTGGGTATCTCTCAGCAGGAAAACATTTGGCTTAATCAGACACCACTGCATCCTATCCACTATATATAAAAAAGCTCATGAGCAATAAGCACAATAAGCTAAATTAATGGATGGACTGCTGGTTTCACTTGTTCGTATATTGCAGAATTATATACTGGAATATGGTAATACAAAAAGCCAAAAAACCTTCATCTTACAAAATATGATTCTACAAGACATGCCTAAGATTAAACTAAGGATACAAACATAAAACTAATAAACTAGACACACTCCAGACCTAAGAAGGATGTCACCGTCTGCCCAGAAAGCAGTCTATTTGCCAGATTTGAACTACAGGTCTGCAGATTTGGACTGTAGGTAGGTAGGTAGGTAGGTACCTTTCTACAAGGATTTGGAGCAGCCAAGACAGGAGCTCTAAAAGCATTTTTTAATTTTCCCATTGAAATTCCCCACAGTTATGATGCTTCCATCTTGCACTTTGAACATTTCATTTTTAAATAATTTAATTTCTCCTATAATCAAACCTAATTCTAGGTTACCAATCAGGGACTTCATACTGACATTTTGGCTTTTGATTAGAGTGACCACTTACTTTATTAGCCAAGCTTGCACTTACATGCCAGTTGTGGTTAATGAACAAGCTTCCACACTTCACCACTGTAAGCCTGACCTCTATCTTCCTCTGCAACACACACTATCAGACCCGTACCCCGCTGAGATGAAGTATGACTATGACAGTAGAGCAGTGGTCTCAGGTGTTTCTTATTCTCTGGTGTCATTGAAATAATGTTGCAGAGATAAATAGCAGGGAAGAAAACCACAAATGTGTGTATCTGTCAGATAACTGTAAGTTAGTTTTTGTGCATAAGCAAGAAATATGAGGGCAGTGACAAAGGATTAAAAAAAACACACACACAGAAAAAATTAGGTGAATTTAGTACTAGTGGGCTGAGTTCTTACACAAACCTCTGATGTAACATAGCATCCCAACATTTTCCTTAGGAAAAAAACCCCCACATTGTTCTTATTATTTTTTTTTATCTTTTGTTGCCATCTCCATTCTTCCTTTGTCTGTCTCTTTTTGAGCCTCTCCTAGTTCACCTCTCCCCACAGTACTCTCACTTTCTTGCACCCAGACCCTCATTTTCCTGCTGTCTCTTCTTCCTGAACACCCTCTCACCTCCCATTCTCTGTGTGATGACAGCAGTTTGCCAGTTGAACAGCTGTGCTCACCTACTAGGCCAAAAACAAAGTGACACTCTTGGCACCATGAGGTGATGGAGAAGAAGCCGAGGTCTCTCACATTCTGCTTCCTCGTTATATAGGAGACCGAAACAAACATACACGTGCACTTCAAACTTTATCTTCATATTATGTGTGTGGGTTTTTAACTCCTCTCCCAAGTGTCTTTCCTCCGTTTTTGTTGGTGGTGATCAGCATCACTGTGCTCTTTTTCCAAATTTATTGATATTTTTTTATGCATACAACTGTATACAACATATTGGATTAAAGTATCTTACAACATCTCTCACTATATCTATTGACTACTAACTCCAAATGGAATTTTTCCAGTGACAGGCATATTTCAATAGTGTAGGTGGTACATACTGTAGTGTGGAGCTATTGCAGGGGGTGGTGAAGTGGCATACAGTGGTGATTGTGTGGTCTGTGCATAATTTTGTGAGGAATTTTTCTCAACAGTTACAGCTTTGGTTTACTAAAAAAATATATAAGAACTGAAGCAAGTGAGAGAGCCTTCGTTAGTTGACTAAAAACCACCAAGAAGGGTCAGTAAAACTGGTGAAATTTCTATGTAAGCATGATTCTTAAAAACATATCCCCGTGGCTTCGAGGATGAGCTTGCCTCCTTTCTATTAGTCTTTTTTCCATTTCCTTCTAATTGGCAGATCTAAGGTGATTCAGCACAGCCTGAACTGACCACCTGAATAAAATATAGTCATTAATTGGGGTAGCACTGAATCAGACTTACTTGGGGAAAAAAAATATTATGAAGGTGAAGGAGCATCATAATGCAGACTTTTTTTTAATGAATAGTGGGTACTCATAAACACACTCTCCTAAAACGTCTTCTTGATGCACACATGTTTGAGTTTCAAAGGACCGCCTCCTCTTAGACAGATTTACTGGCGGTCTATTCTGTCTGGCACAATTCATAACCTGCCAGTTAAAATTTGATTAGGGGAAGTCTGGGAAAGATGAAACCCTGCTGTGTGTTCTCTCAGTTCTGGAAAATAAACTGGCAATCAAATTATGCCGGGAGATATTTGTGAACTACTTACTCTAATATGTCTAGAAAGACATTCATTTGAATTATTCAAAGCATTTTGAATAACTTCAGTAATAAAGGCTGAGAAAATAGCTCCTACACTCTGACACATCTAGGACTTTTTTTTTTCCTTTCTTTTTTTTTGCTACTGAGAGCCGAATATTATATTAGCTAAGAAGACAGGTACAGAGCATTTATTTTTATTAAAACTCAGGATATGGCTTCAGAAATGAATTGTCACCAAAAAGTCTTCCCAAGGGATTCTCGTACAGTGCATTTAACAGCTTTAGAGCTGTTGGGCTTCCAAAATTTAATTAAAATTTTAATAAATTGTCATTTCATGTTCACATTTACACTACTTTTTAAATTCTTCAAATGTTTTAAAGTGAAAGAACCCAGCTCGAATATTTCAAATGAAGATAAACGATGCTGTTATCCTACAGATGAGGCTGCTGAGTTGTCATAGTAACATGTCAGATATGTTACCAAAATCTGAGACAATTAAATGAGCCAACCAAAACAACTAAAATCAGTACTGTGTTAAAAAAAAAAAATTAAATAATGCAATTGTAATTAAGTGAGATCATTACTTGTTACCTTTGCCTTTCATGAAAATATTAATCATAGTATTATTTCAGACAGACTACAAATTCAAGCTCAGCCACAGTCCTAGCAGGTCAGGTGATCTCATCCCCAGCCAACATCAACTGATGGCTTAGCTGATATCCTTGTAAGTCATTTTTCAACCCACCTCCACACCAGCTTCTCTTCTTCTTTCCTTCTTCTTGTATCTGACTTAATCCGTGTCATGTCTGTTTTCATTAAGACTGGATCTATGCTTCTGTGTTAAATCTAGGCTGTAATTACATTGTAACCTTTCTGAAACTCTATGCCGTCACCTGACGTGCACCTCCCTAGAAACTACATGCTGCATCCATACAGTCTGCACAGATAGAAATACAATGGTGTCAGTCACTTGCGTAGGCTATGTCGTACACTGTACGTAGATGAGGGGTGGGGGTGCTGCTGGCCTTCCTACATTCCTACCACTTTCTATGCACATGAAAGAGTTCCTCTTGGTAGCATTACTTTAAATGAATCTAACTGTGCCATTGCATGGAGTGTCACCATTACAGTAACCTACTGGAAATGTGGTTTCAAAGCTCCCCGAACTTTACATAAAGGCAAATAAAACATAAGCCAAGCAACTGAGCTGTAAACATACTGACACAAACATCAAACAGCCCTGTATGACAGAATATACAAAACACTATAGTCAACTATAGAATATGGCAGACAAGTAGGTGGATGGCTTACCCCCTATCTCAGATTCATTTATTTAGTAGAAAAATGCATACTTTTAAAACAATTTGCCAATAAGGATGTGGTACCCTTGTCCCAAGATATATTAACTAAGTTTTTCAATATGAGAATAGCTTAAGCCTCAAGTTTAAGAGTTTATTGCTGCAGAGAAATCCAGTGGCTACCAGGAATAGGAACAAGAGCACGGCTTCATCCGGCTCATGATCCATCACAATTCACAGGTTACTGTCATGTGTGAACTACAGAAAGATATGTTTTCTTGGCTGTATGGTACAAAGTAATGAGACCTGCAGTCCACTGAGAAAAACAAATCTGACCTTGACCTCAATTTGGGTGAAAATAAATTTCATTCATTTATTCATTTTGTGTGGCCTTCCTTTTACTTATATAGCAGAAATTTCAACACACACTTTCTCCAGTCATCTGACCTCCTTCTTTTGGCTCCTCCCTTTAGGGGTCATAACAGCAGATAATCTTCCTCCATCTCATCCTGTCTCTAGCATCCTTTTCTGTCACTCCAAAGCTCTGCATGTCCTCTTCACTATGTCGATGAACCTCCCCTGAGGTCACGGCAGATCACGGCAGGTCTCAACTACCAGCTTTTAAACCCTCTCTTTCACTCTTGCTGCTATCCCTCTGTCGCACATCTCTGCTGACACTTGTCTCTACCCACAAAACCCTGCCTGGACTCTCCTTCACTGTCCATTGCTTTGGATGGCTGACCCCACTACCTATATTCCTTACATCATTGCCATTTCACCTGTGTCCCCATTTGCTTCCACTGACTTTCTTTCCTCTTTTCGCCACTGCATACCTCCACCACTCCAGGCTCTTTTCCACCTGCTCCCTAGTCACACTACAGATCACATTGCCTGCAAGCATCATACTTCATGGAGATTCCTGCCTGGATATCACGATTGCAAACTAGAAGATGTATTCTCACCCCAACTTTGAAGCTATCACTCTAACTACACACCTCATCGCTGTCTCACACATGTCCTGTACCACCCTCACATACTCCTCTGCTATTCCTGACTTCCTCGTTCAAAAGGCACAAGCAAACCAGGAGTCGAACCTAGAAGCTTGTGATCCATAATTAAACACATTATCCATTGCACCAGTGGCCCACATTTTTATGCTCTTAAATGTTCCATGTTATGATTTTAAATCCATGCTTTTGAGGTTAGCTCATCTGGTCAGCTGACTCTGTGATTTGTTAAAAATATTTGCTGAATATGCATGTATTGTATGTCTGTAACAAAGTGGAAACACTGTAACTGTATGTTTTAAAACTAATAAACAATTAAATAGTATTACATAGATGGATTCATTACATTTATAACAATTGCCTTTCCTTTTCATGGCACAATGTTTTATAAAATCAGGCAAAAATGACTAAAATAAGACAAACATGTGACAACTTCATCAGATTGTAACCTCTGTCCCTCTAACATTCAGTCTAGGTTTCTAATAAGGAACTTCTCCCAATACAGAACATGCTTATCTCAGACCTTGTGTACTGGTAACTACCTTTGTGATTCATTTATAACAAGACTGTCAGCTCCGTGCAATACACTACAAGCCTGACAATGCCTCAACCTTTCCAATTCAAGGTCACAGTTTAATTTCCTTTTCCACGGCCCCATGAGCATTCTAGTATTTGCTTCATGACTCCAATGCAAAAGGCTGCAGAGATTTCTTGGAAGAGAGCAGAAACACATCTATACATGGTGCGTAATGAGCACATGTCATCTGGAGATTTCTACACTTTGGATCACTGGTTCAACCTTCTCTGGTACACTCTGATCAAAACCATTAAATCTGCAGCCATAAGAAATTATGAACTTCTTGCAAATGTCACACACAAACAAAATATTGATTGCTTGGAAATGTCACATAAGACCAGTAGACAAGAGAACTGGTAAAGTGGGAAAAAAAAGTTACTTTTAGTTGTGATGTCGTTTGCACCACAACACAGCACTATATGTCTATAAAAGATAGAAATTCATTAAAAAAAATTAAAATAAAATCTTTAACTAAGTTAGGTTTTACTCGAGGTAGATAGATAAATTGAAAGTTTAACCCTTAGGCTAAACCCTTAAAAGCTCAGCCTTTAAGGTTTTAAGGGTTTTTAAGGATTTAAGGTCAGTTTCTGCCTGGAAATTAAAACTGTAGAAGTGTAGGAGGATCCAGTTTTGATCCCATAGTTCACAAATGTCAGATTTACAAGCAAGAAAAAGCACTTTGATGAAAAATATTACAAAAACAAGAGCAAGTGAAGGAGACTTGAACCAAACACGAACTGACGGGAGCACCCAGATCAGAGAGCTGAAGGTCAGATAATAGAGAGTGGATCCTAAACAGGGTCAGGGAATATTTGCAGGCTATACAGCAATTACTGGTGAAGTGCCCTTGAGCAAAGTCAGTTCTCAAGCATGCTTGTACTGTGAAGAATTTAAGCAGGGCACCGCTAAACAACAGCTTTTGTTCTCAGCCTGATGTTCCTGAGATAAACAGATGTGTGGTTGTGAGAGTCTGTAGTTGTCTTTGCCAAACTGTCCTGGGTGAACCCTAAAAACACTGGATATATGCACAGAGTCTAATTCAAAGTCTGGTCCAGTCCAAGTCATTTAGTACTTCAGAGTCTGCATTCTGAGTGTTAACACAGATTTGCTATTGAGGTACAGACAGAGCAAGCCTCCCACAGGATCATGGTAATTTAGACAGGTAATGAGCACTCCAACTGTCATCCAGCAGTTCTTATAACTGGCAAAGGAAATAGACATGCATGTACATGCAGGCACATTACAATAATCTTACTCTGGATATCTGCATATAAAAATCCCAAAGGATGAAAATGACTTTAAATCTAAAGTGTGTTTGCATTTTAATTAGCAAACCGTTTATTTAAGGCATGAACATATATTTAACAATGAATTTTAAAAAACCAGTCACCACAGCAGAATCTATTGAAGTCCAACAGCCACTCACTGGACACTTTATTAGGTACACCTCCCTACTACCAGGTTGGACCCCTTTTGAATTCAGAACTGCCTTAAGTTTCCTGGCATAGATTCAACAAGGTGCTGGAAATATTTCCTCCGAGAATTCTGGCCCATGTTACCATGATTGCTGCCGATTTGTTGGCTGTACATCTATGGCATGAATCTCTTGTTTCACCACATCCCAAAGGTGCTTGTTGGATTGAGAGCTGGTGAGTGCGGAGGCCATTTAAGTACAGTGAACTCATTTTCATGTTCAAGAAACCAGTTTGAGATTATTTAAACTTTGTGACATGGTGGGTTATCCCACTGGAAGCAGCCATGAGAAGATGGGTACACTGTGGTCATAAAGGGATGGACATGGTCAGCAACAGTGTTGCTGATGGTGTTTAAACAATCCTCAATTGGTACTAGAGAGCCCAAAGTGTGCCAAGAAAATATCCCACACACCATTACACCACCATCAGCAGTGTTCTACTGACCAGTTCTGCTGCGCCTGTGCAAACTGTAGCCTCAGTTTCCTGTTCTCAGTTGACAGGAGTGGCACCCAGTGTGGTCTCCTGCTGCTGTAGCCCATCTGCTTCATGGTTTGACCTGTTATGCATTCAGAGATGCTCCTTGGTTGTAACACGTGGTAATTTGACTTACTGTTGTCTCCCTATCAGCTCGAAGCAATCTGTCCATCCTCCTCTGCTCTCCTTCTCCAAGAGAACGGCTGCTCACTGGATATTTTCTGTTTTTCGGGCCATTCTCTGAAAACCCTAGAAATGGTTGTATGGCAAAAATCCCAGCGGAGTAGTTCTAAAACACTCAGACCAACCCCTCTGATGCTCAGTTACACTTACATGCCTAAGTGTATTGAGTTGTTGCCATCTGATTGGTTGATTGGATATTTTCAACAAGCAGTTGAACAGGTATATCTAATAAAGTGGCCAGTTAGTGTATATATCAGATCACATCCTAGTTTGAACCCTTTACTTTGTAGAAACATATTATCACAAAAAAAAACAACAGCACAACCATGTACATGATATCTGAAAATAATCAACTTACTGAGAAGGCTACAATGTGTGCATGAGCCACCTGTTGAAAATTGATTTCTTAAGCTGATCTTTCACAAGCCAAGAAAAGATCATTTTGACTTGTCAATGGAGAAATCACGGGACTAATAATATTAATGAAGGGCTCTGTTCCCTTCAAATGTTTCAATGAGGCTTGACATTGTGACAGTGCCCCAGCATGCACAGCCATTCATTTTATTATTTACAGCTGACGTGTCACAAATGTCTCCTGTCTGGAAAATCTAATGAATATCTTGAGATTATTATCTCAGTACCCTGGTTGGGTCCCTGGCTGCTGGCTCTGGGGGGTGCCCCGCTCGCCCACACGTTGTAGGAGGCGTTGATGAGGATGGGTGTACCTTTTTATGTCCTCGTATGATTGTTATATGGGTGTGCGTAAGTGAGTGCATGAGTGGCCTATATCTGTGTTTGTGTGCTTGGGTATGTGGTCTGTGTGTGTGTGTGTGTGTGTGTGTGTGTGTGTGTGTGTGTGTGTTGGTGGGGGGGGGCTTTGGCCACACATGATCATGGAAGGTGGGGGTTACCCCACCTTACAGCTCCCCACTGGTTGTTGCTGCCTCCCCCGGGATGTGGGTGCCTGTTAGTTCAGAGGTGCGTGGCCAGATGTTTTGGCATGATTGATGGTCCGCTCCCTTGAGGGTTGTGGCCTGGAGGTGTCTTGGGCCTCTTCAGTTCAGAAGAGGGTTCTGTTGGGTGTTGGATAGTTCTTGGACGCCTGGGGTCTCAGGGCCGCGTTCTCAGCTTGTGTTGGGGAGTTCCTTGCCTTTTGACTGTGAGGGTTCCATCTAGGGCTTCCCTCCTTCCTCTTCTGGGGTGTGCATGTGGTTTCAATCAGGTTCTATGGCCTCAAGTATTCTGAGCTCCTGGGAGGCTGCGGATGGCCGGGGTCCCCTAGGTCTTTCTTTGTCTGCCTCTGGCTCCCAGGGGGCGTTGCTGTAGCTTCTCACCCTGATTATTAGGTATGTTTCATGACACACACACACATACACACACACACACACACACACACACTACAACACAACACAGCAAGATTGTTTGTGTATCTGTATTTTTTGTATGTATTTTTTATATTGTTTTAACAGTCGCAGCAGTTGACAAACCATTGTATGTTTCTAACTGTGCTCTGTCCTCTTATTTCTCCTATTTTCTCCCCTTTTCCTTTTTTTCATTCTTGCTCTTTTCTTCCTGATTATCAGACCTGGCAATATCATATTACACATGCAAAAATAGAAATGAATAAATAAATAAAAGAAAAGATTAACAAGTGGAGCCTACAGAGAATTTATAGAGCTCTTCTTGGAAATGCAAATATGTTTGGCAGATCATGATTCTGATTGCAAAAGCTGCCAGGCAGGACAGGCTTTAATTTAAAAAAATTATCTCAGTACTGATGCACTGCAGATTGATCTGTTATATATTTTTTGCTGACAAGCCCAGAGTATGGTTTAGTCTGAGCGGTCCAAAAAAGTATGCACAGAGAAAGTTTTTGTTTTTTTTCTTTCAGAGGACTTGTTGCTTAAGGACAGTTTTTAGGTAAAATCAACCTAACAAAGCTAAAATTTAGATTCCAACTACTCACATATTTTTGCCAACTGGCAAAAACTCTGCTAACTTCTAACAATTTTTTATATGCTCTCTTTTACTGCTTCTTCCTCTATACTGCAGAGGTGTAAATGATCTTACACCTGTTCCAAAAACATTTCCCCCAAAATCTTAGGAGACAAAGTGAGAAAAAGATAAGGGCAGCCACTGGCATATAAGAGAAATGAGGATGCTAAAAGAATCACAAAAGAGGGGGGGACACACCTAGAGAAGGAGCTAGATTACCAATCGGAGGTCAGATTGCAGGAGTTTGCACCCTTAGGCAGATCAACGGCTTTTGTATTCCTAAAAGAAAGAAAGAAAATGTTTTCACTGAAATTGCTCCAAATAGCTGAATGCTATACACACGTCACTGATGGGCCGTGTGGGCATGCATGCCAACAAAGAACTGTCCTAGCCACAGGCATATAGTCTGCATTCGATTAAACAGAGCAAGCCAAGGTAATCAGTCACCTCCACTTGCCCTTTTAAGGTCTCACATACAAACATGCACACACTTAGGAAGGGTGAAAGAAGAAACAGGTATCAGAGGTACCATTACCGACTCCTTTTTGGAAGAGTATCAAGCCTTTGATAGATCACCCAGTCCCACAGCATTTTTGCCCCAGAATCATGTATTCATTGCAGGCTCTGATCCTAGACTTTTGCTGGTATCATGCTGAACAGCTCTTTAGCATAAGGACTGCATGATATAAAAATTAACTGGGATTATTGGTTTTCAAACCTGTCTCTCAGTAAAGAAAACATGTAGTGAAAGATACTTTCAATGGCAATAAACCATCCACCTGGTTAATAAAGAATATCCCTTTGAGAAGCAAGAAAAAAAGCTCTTGAATCTTGAAATTTTTCTTTTTTTGTGACCGCTACAGGGGACATGAAGTCTCAGGAGGATATGACAGTGGGCTTTGGTGTAACAGTGAATAACATGGGCTACAAAATGTCCACTAGATTCTTATTTTTCATGCCATAAAACTATTTAAATAACAAGAGTTCAGGATGAGTCAGTCACACTGGTATATAATTGATGGATGATGATGATAGTAGTGACGTATCTCAGTTCACTAACATTGTTACATCCCATTTCTTGTGGTTTGTAATAAGTTGGAGAAACTGAATAATGTAAGTGAAATAGAATGTTTAGTAAAATATTCAATCCCTATATTTATTTGAATACTTTCCAAGACAAAATGTAAAATGCCAAAATTTTATTAATTAATTGGATGCTAATTTTGAATTAGATCCTGCCAAAATGTTTGTCAAAGTTGGAGCAGGGCATGTTTACCACCGTGTTGCATCACCTTCAAATCTTGCTTAAAGTGAAATGTTTTCTTGCTTGATATATTATTTCACTAGCTCAACAGTTCAGGGCCTCCTTTTTAGTACTATTGGTTTTATACAGTGTCAAATATTTTAAACATGTGACAAACTGGTCTGCAGTGAGCACGTTTTTACTGTGAAGCCTCTTTAATACCTGCAGAATGTGGTTTGGCGTCACTTTTTCTTGCAGCACGTTTGTCACGATCTGCTGCGGCAGGCAAGGCAGGAGACCCCAATGCGAGACCCACGAGGCTCGAATAATGATTAAACTTAAGATTTATTAAATAACTTGAAAATACAAAACTGGACAGGTGCCAGCTACACAAGAAACGCAGAACTCAAAACACAGAACTCACAGCCGTAGCCACATTCAGGACTAGGCAGACGAGAATGCAACAGAGGGCCGAGACAAAAGCAGACAAAAAATACACAAGGGCTAATGAGGGAAGGGACAACAGGTGGGTAGCACAGCTGAGCATAATCACAGAGAGGCCACAAGGGGAAGCAAAAATAAATACTAAGAACAGGGAGCATGAGACTATCAAAATAAAACAGGAAGTAACTTAACATGGTACGCGCAGACTAAACACAGAACACGAGGAATAACAGACACAAGCGACACCACAACACAAGAGAGAGAGACTAAGGGGAAACTAAACTCTAAGGGAAGGGAAACCTAAACACCACACAAGGAAACAACGGGAAGGGAAACTAAATACAAAAGGGCCAAGACACAGGGGTATAACAGACACAGGGACACAAACGAAGGGAAACCCGAATAACATACAAAGAGCTAAATAACAGCACACCGCGACACTAAACTGTAAGAAGAGCTAAGAAACACAACCTGAAAAGTAAAACAAAAACAGGACTACACAAAAAGGAGCTAAACACACTGGGCCACCGGCCCAGGACCACGACACATTTCTTTAAAAAAAAATTCTCTGTGTCCCATATCTTTGGAAATGTGGGTACATATGTGAGCCTGTATGTGGGATTTAGTGTTGTTTCTTTATATTTTGCATACATAGAGGCAGACTTGTTTTAAAGTGGCCTCGAGCAGCAATTCAGACTTTCTGAAGGTCTTTCGACATTTTTCTTTGTGCATTTGTTGCCTTTTCATTAATTTTCCGTCCAATCCTTGTACCTGCACATTTCCACAGGAACTTTATGTTTGTTTAAGCTATTTAACACTGACCTATGAATCACTCAAGGACAAAAATGGGCACCAATCTCAAGTGATGAACCAGTGTTGTGTCTACACATAACAGACAACTTATCAAAGAACCAGCTGTAAACCAGTTTTATCTTTAGGCACTTTGCTACTAGCAGCCTGCCACAGAAACAAGTGTGCCCATTTCTTTAGTTGACTCTATGAAAAATCACTCATAGAAAAGAAAATACAGTTTGACAGGCATAAAATGGGATTTTTGCACCAACAAGGTGATTCCCAAATATCTATTGGCCAAAAACTTGGCATATCTCAGCATGGTGTGCAGTGTGACCTTAAAAAAATTCAAGAAGACGTGTCAGTCCTAAAAACGAAAAAAAAAATCTGGGCTCTGTCATGGTTTGGGGCTGAATTTGAGCCAGATTTTTGAGTCACCATGGAAAGCATCTGATTGGCAACAGCTTCATTTTTCAGCATGACAATGATCCCTCAACATTACTGAAGCAGTGAACAGAACCAAAGGCAGCCAACATCCAAAGAGGAGCTCTGAATGTCCTTCAAGAAGCCTGGAGAGCTATTCCTGAAGACTACTTAAAGAAATTCAAAGAAAGCTGCTTCAGAGAGTTCAGGCTGTGTTGGAGAATAAAGGTGGTCACACCAAATATTAATTTTCAAGCTCACTGCAATTGTACAAACTTAATTTTTGGTTTATATACTATATTTCTATGCATATTTGCACACATTTCAATAAATCACTACACCAGTGTTCCACAACCACAATAAGAAAAATCAGAATATTCAAAGGTACTACTTGCAACCAAATATTAAACTCAGATACACAAAAATATTTTTTTTGTTTCGTTTTCAGAAAATAAATATCAGCAAAATGTTCAGTCCCCAGCTTCTAAACAGTTTTCATCTAAACAATAGTCTAAACCTGAAATTCATTTCATGTTATTGCTTTTTTTTTTTTTTTTTTTAAAAAAAGAGGAGCAGCAAAGTTTCCTGCTTGATAAGGTTTCAAAAAAATGACAATTTAATCAGTTCAAGTAAATTATTTTTTCTCGATAGACTGAATTCTGAAGTAAAAGAGAGGCTTTTAATCGCTCAGCAAGGTCATAACTGTTTTCACAGAAACGGTCAAGAGCTCAAGCACTGCCTCATGAAATCACATTAAGGTTTTTGCATTTCTTTCCAGCGAAGATTATGATATCAGACAGAAAAGAGTCAACAAACAAGGAGTGGTAGGAAGAAGAAAAGAGGAGGAAGAAGGAGGGAAAAGAATGGATGAGGAAATAGCATGTAAGTAACGGCTGATCCATTGTGGCAGACAGCTCCAAGATCGTGTACAGGGCTACATCAATCACCGCTGTAATCAGGACCCACTGCTAGCGCATACTAACTAACTAATGCAGCTTGATAGCTAACTTGAGATCCCCTATGAAGAGCGGTTTCACAAACGGACACATACACATGCATAAAGGGCATTAAAGAATTTCCCAAGTTTGGGATGAATGAAGCACATCTTATCTTAAAACAAACACTGGTGGTTAAGGTATGGACAGCATATTGACCATCTCACCGTCTGCCTGCTAATGAGATACAGCATATTATACCCTCCTCACAACACTAAGGGATAGCAGAGAGGAGCTCTGCATCTTAACAACACAGGCCCGGTTCAGCTGAAAACATAATTCTTCCCTACTGAGGGGAGCGTGTTTGAGGCAAATTAGGTTAGATATACACACACCCACACACACTGCAGTCACTGTGTATCTCTAGGAGGTCCGGTCAAAGCTGAGTGGTGGTGAAAACCAATGAGAAAAAAAAACAAGGTTGACGTTTACATCATTGTGTGTGTGTGTGTGTGTGTGTGCGCGCGCACGCGCTTGTGTAAGTGAGATGGTGTCTTCTCTGAAACGATAGGAAAGCTGGGTAGAGAATACAGACAGACTTGTAAGTTGAAATAGTTGCCTGTGGGCACTTTTGGGATCCATCAATCCAAAGTCACATTTATATCATGCATTTATTCAGCCTTAAAGGGAAAAGGGGGGGCATAGTAGTAGTTTAGAGACTGGTATCAAATAAATGAATCTAAGATCAACATATAAGAAAGTCCTAATGTTGGAATCATTTTTGTAATTGCAAATGCCAACATCTCCCACATCCCTTTAAAATTTCAACGAATGACTTTGCAAACTTTAAAGCGCTGGAAATTGTGAAAGAAGTTCTAATCTGAAATGAAAGCTTGGGAGCTTTTAGAGAAAGCAGCATATCACAGGTTTTACCTCCATGTATTATTTAAGATTACGTTAAACGGGCCACATTTAATGAAAGGATGGAGCCACATCTGAATGGAGAACTAAATGAGATAGAGAGACTGCAGGAGAGGCAATAGACTGCTTTTGGTTGTAATATTACACCTTTTTTTTTTAAGTACATGGTAACAGCAAAAGGCTCTTTAAATACTATCAAACTGGCCTGTCCCTCCCTGCACACGAATAACAACTACAGCTTAGTGGTAAGCAAGCAGAACCTCAATATTCATGAGTCCACTATTTATCATCATGGCATGGCAGAAACACAACAATATATATGAGCTTCAGGCACTGAGGCTATGGTTAAGAAGCTCATTGTCACTGCAGATGTTCACCATTGCAGCTGAATCTTGCCAAAACTCATACAGAACTCTAAAGGGAAGCGATTTACATGTCAAATATCCTACAGTATGAAAAAACACTGGCTATCACAGTAATGCAGTAATATCAAAGTAAAAATACTTGAAGAATGCTGTTTCAGTGTAACACTTGTTGTAAGTTTTTATTGTACTTACAGTAACATGATGTGTTGTCAACGTGACTAAATATTATTTCACTTCAACTGTTTCCTGTCAGTTTCACACCTGAGTGAGGAGGAAAAGAGAGGAATGCAGTTTGCAACCTAATGACTCTCACTTTGATCTATAATAAGACCAGTGCAATTAAATTAGATGAGTAGCAGCAGCAGATTCTTAGTTTTTTGTTGTATTTTTTCACTGCGTTTATCCTGGCTTTCTTCTCATTTATCATTTAAATAGTAAATGCCAACAATTCAGTGCATTTATATTCTTTGATGTATTCATTTGTTAATTTTATCTTACAAAGATAGAAAGTAGTTTAAGTTGCCTTAAAGGTAGAAGAAGTTTCATCCTCACAGGGAGGAATTCAGATGATTAATTTAGCACGGGCATTGGTGTTATGTTCTGTTTTGTTTTGTTGGGTTATTTTGAGTTTAATGGTTGTTATTGACAGGGTTTAGTTTACTTTTCATGGTTATCCTAGAGCTTTAGTTTGATTACTATTGTTCTGTCCCTCACACTTGCAGCAAAATTTGTTAATTTGTGTGTAATCCAAGGTGGTGAATGTTTAAATTCTCTTTCACACAAGAGGTCAGCCTTGGCCCATTTGTTGTTTTTCTGGGTTTTTGATTATGAATAGCAGTGCCATCTGGTGGTCAACAGCCGTAAGCAGCAACTATCTTAGGGAAGTAGCCATGTGGGCTCACGCATTCAAGGCGCAAACGAGTCTGAATGTCATCCGTGAGCCTTGGCAATTCATAATCTCTAAGTGTAGAACTGCACTATAGTTTTGTTCATTTGATTGCAGTTTGTTTCATCATTCTGCTTGTAGACTGGTTTTCTAGTTTGATTGAGAGTAAGCTAACGCTACTACTAGCCGTTAGTTCTGTCTATGCTAGTCCTGGCTAAAGAGCATCTGAATGTGTGTTGAACGTTCAGTAGTTCATTCCGGTGTGGTTTTTGGACTTGAATTTGTGTTATGACAAGCACTTATGTATTTCCCTTTATTCTCTTTCTTGTTACAGTTTTAAAGTAAAAAAAAAAAAAAAAAAAAGGTCTCCATAAAGACCAAAAAGACCATGTCACAGCCAGTACTCAACATTTAACTGAAGGCAGAATAATTATTGTGGGTCGAGCTTTGTTATTTCTATTATTCTTGCATTCTGAGTTCTGTTACAATTGTTATTCTGTTTTCAGTTCATCCATGTTCTGATATTTATTAGCCTAGCCTCCTTAGTGTTTTCTTGTCCATATCTCTGTTCGATGTTACTTCCTGTTTTATTTTGTAATTCCCAGTCTCCTGTGTTTTGTATTTAATTTTACTTTCTTTGTATTACTTAGCTTAATTAGTCCCATCTGTTTTCTCTTCCCTTGATTGTCCTCTGGAGCTGTGTCCAAATTCTGGGGCCGCATCCTTCGAAGGCTGCATTTGTAGGCCGATTACGTCACAACGCGGCAACGAAGGCTGTCCAAATTCAAAGACTTCTCCAAATGCGTCCTTCATTTCTCAGATTTGAAGGATGGATCCATTGTATTCTTTGTGGCCTACCATATCCCATGATTCATTGTGCATCAAACCTCAAACACAACAATGGCGGAGGATAGCGGCCAAAAAGTTTGAAATATGACTGTCAAATATCACAGCCGCTCACTTCCGGCCTTTGCGGTCTTCGTGGGCTGCAAAGGACTGTCTACACAGGCCCGGTCCTTCGAAGGATGCGGCCCCTGAATTTGGACACAGCTTGTGTGTGTAAATACACACCAATGTGTAGATTGCACTTACTGCTTAGACCATTAGTTTTATGATGTATAGATAGCAGGTCCAATGTCTTTATGCTGATGGTTCAGTTCAAAAAATCAAAGCATTTCAATGCTTATTATTATTAATAATAACATTGTAAACAGTTTAAATAAAACATATGGCGTCAGTGGGCCTTATGACACTACTTTAAGCTCACTGGTTGAATGTTTCACAGGAAAATGCACCTTTACAACATTTTTTTCTCAGAAAAACTTTATGTACACATACCTGTACCATTTGACTTTTTAATACAGACATTTTGTATGCAGTTGGTAATTATTTGGATTGGTGAATTTAACCCGGATGGTTTCATGCCAATCCAAGCCACATACGTTTTCCAACTATGAGTTGCCTAAACAAACTTTTTGTATTTTCTGTTTCCATAACACAGACCATAATAAATGGTGGATCATCACCCGTGGTTTTGTGGACTACCCCACCTTTTTGTTTATTGGGGCATGACCATATTTGGAAAAGAGAGACATACACATTTTAATGTAATGCCCTGTTTAATTTATATCTTGCAATAAAATGTTTGAGGTAAATTGTCGTATTTGCTTAAAAAGCTGCTCAGCGTGTTTTTGTTTTGTTATTTTTCATTTTTTTACACACTAAAAAAAGAAAAGAGCATTTTTTGCCACATGCAGCAAAGACAGTTTGTCATATTTTATTGTGCTTCTTTTATTAGTTTGCTGGAACCTCATTATCCAGGATCACAGAGACAAGAAGAATATGAAAGTGCTGTTAACAATTTAAGTAATGGGAAGATTTTAGCTTGTAGATGGTAATGTTGAGCAGCACCGGGCAAATCTGCCTTTATTACAGCTACTAAAAACGTTTAAGAAATATAAAGGGTTTCTCAATGACACAGCCAGTGAGCTCGCCAAGGACCTTTATGTTGAAGTTAATCTTGTGAAAGCAAAGCTTATTATTGCTGTACCTCAAAGGGAAAAAAGTAACCCTGCTGTAGAAACAATCTGAATCTGATGCCAGTGCATACGGTGTAGTTTTTTATGATGAAAAATTAAAAATATATGCAATTATTAACATACCTCTATTCTTTTTTTTAGACTTTCCTAAATGTGAATAGCTAAGCTTAAGAACAGTTTTAGGTTCAGGCAATCAGACTTTTCAGAATTGTTTTTTAAGGCTGAAATAAAGCGGGGGAAATCATTCAGAAGAATTCGGTGCCATCCTCTCGAGAAGACACAGAGGACAGGCTGATGCAGAAGGAGTAGCATCTGCTTTAAAGCTGAGGTGTGCTTTTGATAACCTTGATGGGGCTTTTTGTTGTGTGTTCTTGCCTGTAGGGATAGCTCAAGAATCAATTTGCTGTGTTCAGAAGAAATGGTCAAGCAACCCAGTGCCGGAGAGACTGAAAAAAAAAAAAAGAATGAAGGATTTGTGTGTTTCTCAAAAGTAAGGGAAGCTCTGAAGATGCTCAACTGTGTTTTGCACACTGTGACCCATCTTAACCATTGCTATGATTTATATACAGCTCTTCTGTCTGCTATATATTCCATAACATTCTTTGACAACAACTCTGATGCCAGGTGATGCTTCTGCTGTCTGACATGGTTTACTATATATGTTCGCATGGTGATTGGCCAGCTGCGGAGGTGAGAAAGTGAGCATGGTTTGAAATTCTCTTCCATGTTTCTCTTCCCTCGCTGTGAGAGCCAGCATTAAGTCAGTGACAAACATTTCTTTGTGTTTGTGTGATACGTCTCACTCAGTGTCTTACCGGTTCTGATGCCCTTTTGAATTACAGAGTCCCTGAAAACCTAAAATCTTTTTTCTCTACATGACTAAATCCTTAATTAAGTTCCACTCACATCTGATTGATGGTGGCCTCGCAATATGAGCACCTTTTTTTTTTTTTGCAAATGTTTAAAGATTCTGATTGGTGCACAGTAATACTGTGTGACCCTTCACACTTGAAGCCAGTGGAAAAACACACAAAAAAAAGGGCATTAGTCTTTCATATGAAATAACCAAAGCTGCTCGAGTGGGAAAACTGTGTGTGCTGCACCCAAATCATATTACATGTTATAATTCTGGGGCATTTGAAAGGGCTAAAAGTGGAAATTCAGTGCATGGTATCCATAAAGTACCATGTGTGTATTACAAGCAATTATATAATTGACACACAAATATATTAACCAGAGCCCAACCAATATATTTGTGGGCCAATTATTTATTATGAGCTGATATTAGCTATTTGCCGATATACTCGATGTCAGCAGTTTACAACAACCAATAAAATAAATTTTAAAAAATAGAAGAGAGATGGGTGAAACATCCTTCAACCATGTTAGGAATGTTGATGTTGCATAGTTTGTCCAGCAGAGGGCACTCTGCAGCTTCTCTGTTGGCAACATACCGCAAACACAACAACCTGCTGATCCAATCAGAGTCGAGCAGTAATACGTGACTTTTTGTGAGCATAAAACAAGTTTAAACAAGTTAAACTGCAATGCCGTATTCTCATAAAGAACTACACATAGCAAATGTTAGCAAAATCTGTTTATGTTTTGTCTCAAAAAAAAGAAAATATTGGCCAATATATCCAATTTCTAGATCGCCAAATATTGGCATTTGGCAAATGCTATATCAGTCAGACTCTAATATTTACTTTGTGGCATTTAAGATTTTTCTGAGCTATTTCATCAAACTTTACGATGATTGATAAAAGCATTTCTCCCTTTTCCCTTACTCTGCCTTGCTAAATCAAGCACATGGCTGTGTGGTGATGGTTGTAGGTGATAGACTTCATGAGCCATATTACAGTGAGTAAAAACACACAGATAAAAAAAAAAATGTTCACATTTCACTTTTGTGACAGTTATGGAGGAACAAGGAAAGAAATGAGAGCCGGCAGAGGTGGATCCAAACTCTGAGCTGTAGCTGTAACAGCTACAACAAGGCTAAAAGCAATGCAGGTCAGTTCCAGCTCAAACTACTTGTGAAACTGGGTGAATGATAACTCTTGTGGAATAAATTCTGGAATACACCTTTAATCCTGTGCATCAGACTGGGAGGGTCTCCTACAGTGGAGTTAAAATGAAGTGCAGGATCAAAGACCTGGCTGCAGCTCAGAGGCACCGGAGGAGGTTAGACCTTCAGTCTCCTCTCCTCTCCCATTTTTGCTGGAGTTGCAGAAGTGTCTTCTTCTCCTTTTTTTAAACATATATCAGTCGCTACTTTTTCTCTCTCTTCTCTTTAACTCCGTTGTGATCTCACATCTTTAATCTACTCTGAGATGCCTTCATGCCTCCTGTCTCTCTCATTCCCTTTTTTTCTCTCTTGACGGGAAGTTCAAAGGAGGGGCCTCCCACTAAGTCCCCCCCCCGTCACCTCTCTCATCCATGTCTCTGCGGCTTTTCCACAGTTTCCTCAGTGGGGGGCATTTAGATTTTCCTTCTCAGTCTCTCTCCCTTCATCTCTCTCTCTCTCTCTCTCTCTCGATTATTTCTCTTATTCCCATTTTCGCTCTGCTGCTGCTTCTTGTACCTGTCGCTTTCCATCCTGGGCTAGAACTATGCTTCTGCAATGCAAAGTCTTAAGTCACCTACGCAAAAAAAAAGAAAAAGGGTTTTATGGGACACTTACCCAAAACACATTTGAATGCATCTGCTTTTATCTCATTATCTAAGTTTTACTCAAGTAATTTTACAACTTTAATGTTGAAATATTTTACTTCATCAGCTGTAAGCGTAAATCAGAGAGCTCACGCACACTTCTCTACTCAAGGGGTCCTGCATGTGAAGCCAGCTGGTTGGTTGAAAGGTAGGTCAACCTTTTTGTCTCTTCCAATTTCCTCTTTAATTACACATTTTAAATGTCAGTGCAGCTGATCACAGGTCCCTGAGGTATCTCCTCTAGAGAAGGCTTTTGAAAGTCTCACTCTTTTGCTGTCACAAATGCCAGCCTAGTGTGTACGGAGGAACAAAATGGAAAGAAAATGATGCATTTCCAAATGCGGCTGGCGTAAAGGGCAAGTACGCTTCAACAGATGTGGCTGCCAAATGGTCAGACTTTAGAAACATCTTTTTAAAATACATCAAGATATCTTATCTACTACCTCATCCAAAATGTTTCAGTGCGATGTAATCACACAATGACAAGAATGATTGCAATCTTGTTCAGTCTTCACCTTTTTAAAAAAAAAAAAAAAAAAACAATTCTTCCGCTCTGTCCTTTGCTTCTTTCTTTCTCTAGTTCTACTTCAGACCCCCCCGTCTTACCACACAAACACAATAATCAACTCCCATCTTCTTCTTCCTTCAATATTACCCCTCCAGTCTCTCCATTTCCCTTCACCCTTCACTACTCTCCACTTGCTTTCTCTAAAAGATCCATTCGAATCTGAGTGCATGTGTGTGTGTGTCTGTGCACGTACATGTTGAAGTGTGAGTAACTCATGCAGAGGAAGCATCTACAGTTGACAGAGGAAAGTGGTTAGAAGCCACTTTCTGATAATGAAGTGGCCCGAATGGTTTAGATGAGAATGAGAAGGTCAAGAGCTTGGATGGGATGGTCAAACCGATCCGCAATAAATTCACAGTGCTGTGAAAAAGCATTTCACTCTTCCCACTTTATTATTTTTTTGCATATTTGTCGCACTTAAATGTTTCAGATCATCAAACTAATTTTAATATTAGACAAAGGTACTGTGAGTAAATGTAAAATGCAGTTTTTAAATAAAGATTTCACCCGGGTAGCTCAGTGGTGGAGCAGGCGACCACATGCCTATGCCATGTGGCAGTGCGGGTTCGAGTCCCGGCCTGTCGCCACCTTCCCTGCATGTCTTCCCCTGTACCACCCACCATCAATGAAAGCCACTGTGGCAAAAAAAAAGAAAAGATTTGATTTACTAAGGGAAAAGAGTCATCCAAGCCTACCTAGAATTATGTGAAAAAGTAATCATCCCCTAAATCTAATGACTGGTTGAACCACCCCTGGAAGTCAAGAACTTGCAATCAAGCCTTTCTGGCAACTGGCAATCAGTCTTTTACATCGCTGTGGAGGAATTTCAGCCCACTCTTCTTTGCAGATTTGTTTTAATTGAGACACACTGGAGAGCCTGAGCAAGTTTAAGGTCATGGCAAAACATTTCAATCTGATTTGAGTCTGAGTTCTTTTGTGACCTCATCGATGAATCACTGATGCGCTCTTGGATTAATTTTTATTGGCCTTACGCTACTGGGAAGGTTCATCACTGTCCCGAGTTTTCTCCATTTGTGGATCGTGGTTCTCACCGTGGTTCTCTGGAGTCACAAAGCCTTAGAAATGGCTTTGTAACCCTTGTCCAGACAGATGGATGTCGGTGACTTTGTTCCTCAGCTGTTTCTTTAGATTGTGACATGATGTGTTGCTTTTTGAGATCTTTTAACCTGCTTCACTTTGTCAGACAGGTTCCATTTCAGCGATCCTTTGATTCAGCAGGTCTGGCAGTAATCAGGCCTGGGTGTGGCTACTGAAACTGAACTCAACGTTCCAAAAAATGTAGTTAATCAGAGTTAACTCATGATTTAACAAGGGGTGGCCACAATTACTTTTCAAGCACGGCTAGGCAGGTTGAAATGGCTTTTTTCCTTTAATAAATGAAATCATCATATGAAAACTGCATTTTGTATTTACTCAGGTTATCTTTGGCTAATTACATTTTTGATGCTCTAAAACATTTAAATGTGAGGAATACAGAAAAAAAACTAAGGAAGCGGGAAGAGGGCAAACACTTCACTGCACTGTATATTTGTATCATTTATATTAAACTCCAATTTAGAGTAGTCTGGGCTGGAGCTGAGGGTCACACACAAACACTGGCTTATTCTCTCTCCCTCACACACACCTTCTTTTCTTTTTCTTTGTTAGGCGTGATCCTGTGCCAACTTTGCTTAAAAAGGACAATAGAGGATGTGAACCACAGCTCACCTCCTGTTCTGCAGTAATGATCTTTGCGAGTGTGGAGGGTGACAGGAAGAGGCACAATTTTAAATCTGACCTTGTAAATTTAGAATACAGAGAAAGGAAGCAGTAAAGTTTGTTTATGCATTCACATAGACAGATCACTCTGCTGGTTAGGAGATGATGATGATTATGATTATGATGATGATGATGATGATGCACTTATGTGCAGCCACACAGTTTGGGAGTACAGATTACACTCCCTAAAGACTCCCACAAACAATGCATACAATGCAACAAGACATAATAATATATATATAATGACACCAATCAGTTCAAACACACATACACACTGCACACACACAATTAAGTTGATGCAAATGTTCTCACACACTTACAAATCTCAGTATATGAGTGCCAGGCCTCTTTAAGAGCCAATATTTGGCAGCATCAGAACAGAAAGTAGCTGCTATCACCTCAATATGACCAGGATTGTTCCAGCGCCGGCAACGTGTTGGTGATGTTCACCTTAACAGAATAGCCAAGGGGAAATATACTACCCAAATAGTCATCTTTCACAAATTCTGCCTAAGGCTGAGGGGTCTGAAGTTGTGTTATAGTGAGGGAGGCCTTTCCTGTAATACAGCACTGCTCCCTAATGGCTTTCAGCGGAACAGCAGCAGAGAAATGATCACGTACATTGGAGTCAGCTATGTTGTTTGAACTCTTTTAAATATTGATTTTTTTTCTGCTTTTATCTTCAGAAATATTTTTTTAAAAAAACAGGTGAGAATGCATAATGCTTGTAGAGGAAAGAATACATAATAGTTACAGCTGCAGATGAAACTTGCATATTGAAATGAAATATTTAAAAGCTCCTCCTGAGGTGTTAAAATAAAAGGCTGATTTGTGTTAAAAAGGCTGCAGCTTTGTGGGGCGCTTTAAGCATTTTCTGTAACTGCCAGAATTTTAGAAAGATTATTTGTTTAAAAAAAATGATTTTGAGCATCAGTCAGACCATATGCCACATTATTATGTTTTGAAAAGCTCTGTTAAATGTTGAATTGATAGGTTTTTTGTCTTGTTTTTTTTTAAAAAAAGGGGGGGTGTCATAATGGACTGAGTCAAACACAGTTATTGTTACTGCTGCAAACAAAAATATAATAGAAGCCTTACAATAATTAACATTTGCCCAAATCTGATGTGAGCATCAAGAGGGAACATTTCTCTTCAGTTAGCTTCGAGTAAGCCACAACAGGGCCTAAATGTCATGAAAAAGGTAAAGAGAGAAAAAAAGATGAGCTTGATGGATTACTTGTGACCTTTTAAACACTGGGTTACATTCTGTGGGCTTGTCAGGTCATTTATCTGCGCTGCGCTGCTGACATTGCTGAGGACAGTGAGATGCAAGGACACTGACCTTAACCCTTTTTACAAGTTGCCGAATGCCTCGAGGGCTGGTGACAAATGGCCAAAGCAACCCCGGAGTGTGTCACTTCAACACGTGACCGAGTGCCCCTTGAATGGTCCAGCAGTGCAGACTTGGGAGTCCAAGAGAGCGAAAGGAAAAAGAGAAATCAGTCTTTGGATGCTTTCTTTCTCAGACAGTAACGTCTTTGCCTTTGGTTTTTAAAAAATAAATAAACAAATAAAAGTAAAGTAATATGAGCTGCCAAAAAAAAAGACTTGAGATATCTTGCATCTAAAAACATCGTGAGTCGCATGATTTTCCCCTCCCTTTTAAATTTTGTGAAACTGTAACCGTCAAATATTTCCTTTCATGTCTTGATTACATGAGGCCATCTTTGTGCAAACACTGCTAGCACACTAACAAGTGAAGCATGAAAATGAAAGACAAATAGAAGGCTTCTTTCCCTGAGACCGTGTTGACATTCACAGGTCGGAATGTCACAAGCGATCAAAGGGAGAAGCTGCTAATGAAGCAGAATCTCACCTTTGTGGGAGACGTGGAGTCAAAAGAAGCAATGTCGCAGATATAATACATGTATTTAAAAAATAAAATCAAGAATGACGTTGCCTAAAGTGCAAGTTTCATGAGAAATGACTCCACTGACTGGACATAATGTACAGTATGCCGCCTCCTTTCAGACAGAAAATTGTTGATTACTGAACGTGGATGGAAAGAGAGGATGAAGCATGAAATCTTATTGTAACCCATCAAATACAACCAAGGCAGAGAACACAAAACCCCCCCAAACATTACATTAATGTTCAAGCATTCAGAGCCCTCAGTCTGTTGCAACAGCGGACCAAAACACATGCTGATATGGCACTTCATGCATGAGATGTAGAACAATCAAAATACACAATATTATTACGTGACCTGCTAAAGAGAAGTGCTGAACCTGTGAGCGAAGCTGTATAACGTCTTCTGTGGCTCTGGAGGAGCTTGTTGAGATTCAACAAGGTGCACTCACCGAGCACTTTATTAGGCATGCCACACAACTACTGGATAGGACCTCCCTTTGCACTTAAAACAACCTCAGCACTTTGTAGTGTGGATCCCACAAAATGTTAAGGTTCTGTTCAGTCCTGAAATGACTGCCGATCTCCCACACTACCACATCCCAAAGGTGTTCCTCTGAATCCAGTTGTGGTGGTGGTGAAGGCTGCTGAAGTCCACCAAACTCACTCAAAATCGCTTTGAGATGGCTTTTGTCTGTGTGACATATGGATTCATCATGCTGAACGTAGCCAGTCAAAGATGGGCAAATCATGACTTACTGACCATTAAAGGGCCAAAGTGTAGCAAGAAGAGATTTCAAGCACCATTACACCACCAGTAGCAGGCTTGAGCCACTGAAGGTCGTGGCTTCCATCCTCATGACTTTATGCATTGCACTGCGGTACCATGGCTGACTGACCTGATAGCTGAATGCCAGTGTGCTGATGTTTTTAATAAAGTGAGTAGATCTCAGCGCGCATTCATACGTCTCAATGCTCATCCTATTTAAGTTGTTCTTCTCACTTTGGCATGTTTATGTATTTTAAAGTTGTGATGTGGAAACAATGCTACAGTAACGTGTTGTATTTTATTGCTCAAAGCTTTAGACATTATGTTGTTAGCCGTTTGCACGGTACAATAAAAAAAATTATCTGAAATTTTATTAGAGATACAACTAATAAATAGCTTGGCTAACTGATCAAGGTCTCTTTAAATGGACAGGTACTAATAATTAATACCTAATGCCATATTTTAAATTCAATGGTGGGGGAAAAAAAAAACAAAAAAAGGATCAATGCAATTAATTAATGTGCACCATTTTTCACTCATCTGGCCGAAGGACTGATGGGCTTCTGCCACGGCGAGGCATCTGTCTATCCATAATTCAGAAGAATCACTACTCCTCCTTGAGCACTGGTCAAAATGTAATCAAGTTTGTACACAATGATCACCTAATGGAGCTTCATCCAAATTATGGTCAAGGTCAAACTCGTATTTA